>VSMD01079400.1:0-50659 GCA_008750895.1 Mirza zaza | reverse complement strand
CTGGCGTCAGCCTAGCTCACAGCAACCTCAAACTCCTGAGCTCGAGCAATCCTGCTGCCTCAGCCTCCCGAATAGCTGGGACTACAGGCATGCGCCACCATGCCCGGCTAATTTTTTTTTTTTTTATATATATATTAGTTGGCCAATTAATTTCTTTCTATTTTTATAGTAGAGATGGGGTCTCGCTCAGGCTGGTTTTGAACTCCTGACCTTGAGCGATCCGCCCGCCTCGGCCTCCCAGAGTGCTAGGATTACAGGCGTGAGCCACCGCACCCGGCCCCGTTTGTCTTCTTTGAAGTAGAATTTCCATTGTTCATTTAATAAACTAGGTTATGAAGGGAATTGATTCCTAGCCCGACGTGACACTCTTAACCCTGGAGTTATCATTTTGCAAATATCTCCTAATCTAAAAGTCATCCGCCCTCTTTTGTAAAGCCTTCCTTGATTCAAGTGAGAGTAAGACTGCTCCTTCTTCACAACCCTGACTCAGTGCTCCACATCAACTGTGATTAACATCTTACAACATTAAATCATGGGCATGACATATCTTTCAATTAATTAATGATTTCTGCCTCTGGCAATGGCAGACTTGGTTGTTTCACACTAAACTTCTTTCTGAGAACAATCAGAAAAGCCAGACAAAATATAAAAATCATCTGCTTGAAGCCATTGGAGAGCTTCCAAGTCTCCATGAGGATTTATGGGGCCTCAATCCAGGATCCAGGAGAAAAGGGATGCCAGGAGAGGCAGTCTTAGCATGACACCACTTTTCTGCAGAAAAATGCCACTTCAGAAAGCAGCAGCTGAGGGCTGAGCTGCTGAACAAGGCCTTCGGTGCCTCATGAGCTTGGGGGACAGAAGCTGGCATTCAGGACCCAGTAAGGGATGGGGCAATAGTAAGTTCCAAAATACAACACCTCAGGGAAAGGAGTGAGCCAGAAACGGACAAGCCCTTTGGAGGATTAAAGACATGTCTTGAATCATCCTAATCACTGGTTAGGTTAGGGCACTCTTACCTTAATTGCCTGCTGAACGCAAAGGAATTCCATCTAGAGGAGGAAAACATCATCTAGAGCAATCGTACTAATGAAATGGAATTCAAACCATATATAAAATTTTTAATTTTCTAGTAACCACATTTAAAAAGTATATAAAACAGGTAAAATTAATTTTAATAATGTCTACTGTTTAATCCAGTATATCCAAAATATTATCATTTCAACCTGTAATTGCTGGGAGGAAAGCTTTTCCTCTACCAACCTAGGTTTTAGTGATGGGGTCTGCGAATTAGTTGGCCACAGACAAATTTAACAGGAGAAAGGGTTTATTACACATGCGTGTGGGAACATTCCGTAAGGAACAGTTCTCCAAACAGCCGGGTAAGGGCTGATACAGCAGCTCGACAAAGGCCTGAGAGGGCAGGGCTTCAGCGGGAAAGGCTGGAAGGTTCTGATAAGGCTTGTTTCCACCATTGCTTGGATTGACCAGGCAATAAAAGTCAGCTGTCTCTGTAACCGAAGAACTCCCCAGGGAGGGAGTTTGTAGCAACCAACTCTCAGAGCTCTCCTCTAGTCAGATAAGGGAACAGATAAGATTTCTTTGTGCATCTGTTGTTGGTCCAGATGTTTTCCGTTTAAAGTAGTCTCTATGCCATTCTGGTGGTTTGTTGGTCCCTTCATAATCAACATAAAATACTATTACTGAGGTATTTTGCTTTCTTTTTTCATATAGAGTCCTTGAAATCCAGCGTGTGTTTTAAACTTACGGGCCGTCTCAATTCAGATCAACCCCATCTTAAGTGGTCAGTAGCCTCTTGTGGCTAGTCACACTGAACGTTGTGACTGTCACACTGAACGTTGTGACTGTCACACTGAACGTTGCAATTCTACAATACAACACTGAAGCATCGCTTTGTGACCTTAGGGTAGGAAAAGATTTCTTAAACAGTCTCAAATTTTATAAGCTATAAAGGAAAATATTGATAAATTAGACTATTAAAATAAGGAACTTATTAAAGGGACACCACTTAAGCATGTAAAAAGACACAACACAGAGTGGAAGGAGATATTTGCAACTCAGAAAAGGCTCATGTCCAGAATAAAGAGGCAGCCCAAAAGAAAGCAAAAATGACCAGGAGACTTTAACAAGCATTTCACAAAAGAAGAAGTACAAATGGCCAGTAAACGTATGAAAATGTACACCGATTCATTAGACATGAGAGAAATGCACGTTAAAAGTGCACTGTGATTCCAATGCAGCCCTATCACAATGGCTAAGATGTAAAATACCGATTGTGGTAAGGATAGGGAGCAACTGAAATGCTTACATACTGCTGGTGGGAGTAAAAATTGATACTACTACTTTGGAAAACTCTTTAGGCAGCATCTACACAAGATGAACATACCATACCCTCTTGCCCAACAATTAATTACCCTCCTAGAGGTACAGCCAGCAGAATGCATAAGCATATGTGTATCCTCATAGATAAACTCTCGTGAGGACTCACTCCAGCCCCCAGAATGGTATAAAGATTATTTTTAAATGAAAACATTTGAGCTAAAGAATATGCAGGAAGAAGTTGTATCTTAACTTCCCTTATCTTACTAAAGTAGAGCTTTTCAAAAATATAGATGCTATTGACAACTCTCTGAGGGAGTTTCCTGCGAATTCAGCTGCCAGATTACTCATTACTGTTAGTATCCAACAGCCAGTAGAACCTCCCATACTTTCATCCCATTCATTGCAGCCCTAAAACACCACCCCCTCTTTGTTAAGTTGGTATATAAGCCTTTTATCCCTGGTTATTCAGTGCGGTATTCATTATTGAGCAAGTCCCACGTGCACTGTAAGTAAACTGTCTTTTTTCCTATTACTCCATCTATTGTCAGGTGATTTGCATGCCCCAGGCACTGGACCCTAGTTGGAAGTGGTAAAAGTTTTTCCTCCCTACATAAACACATCCATGATAGCCCAAACTGAAAACAACCCATTCTCCTTCAGTAGTTGAAAGGATAAGCAAATTGTGGTTTATTAACACAATGGAATACTGTTTACAATGGAAAACATGGATGAAATTTACAAATGTAATATTCAGGTAAAGGAGCTAGACAACTGAGGAATGTATGTTGTATGATTCCATTCATATAGAGTTCAAAAATAGGCAAACTGATTCATAGTATTAGATAGAAGTCACCATCTAGGTCACCCCTGGAGAGAAGAGAGCATAATTATTACTGCCCATCCAGGTTCTTTGCCTGCTGCACAGGAGAAAGCTAATACACTGAGACAGCAGGCATTGCAGCAAAGAAAGAGTGCAGTATCACAGACAGCCTGAGCAAGGATATAGGAGGAATTTCTCAAATCAGTCTCCCCGAGAATTTGAGGGCCAGGGTTTTTAAAGATAGTCTGGTGAGCAAAGGGCTAGGGAATGGAGTCTGCTGATTGGCGGGGGATGAACTCAAGGGGTTGGTAAGCAGAAATTATCTTTTGCACTAAGACAATTCCTGGGGAGAGGATCTCAGGACCTGTTGACTCAGTTCCCAAATAAGGCCACTTGTCCAGTTGGTGTAGGCTGGTCCTCACAAATGCAGAGTCTGGAAAATATCTCAAAGATGAGTCTTAGGTTTTACAATAGTGGTATTATCTATAGAAGGGATTAGGGAAGTTACAGATCTTACGCTAGTCAGGGATATGTGACTTCTAAGCAGTAAGCAATGACAGGAAGGCAAGCAATGAAATAATGTCTGGTTATTAATAACTACTAGCTATGCCTATACTTCTATAGAAATCAGACTTCTATCATAGGTCTTGCCTTATGGCCCTACATCACCTTAATATAGACAGATTCATAATTATTCGGAGTAAGAGGAAGGGAAGATTCTATCTCTTGTGGTTACAGTTCATTTTGGGATCACCCATTGAGATGTACGTTTATTATTAGTGCATTTTTCTATATGTATGTTATATTTCAATAAAAGATCTTATTAATAAGAATCATTAGTGTAATTATTAGTCTAATACAGTTTGTTCTTTCTGATATTTCAATATTTCTGGATCTTTCTACCTTTTTATAATTTAGCATGTAAGCTTTCTGTAGAATGAGGACCATATGTCAGTTAAATAACAGCCAGACTAACCCCATGACTAATTATGATGATGGTAGCTTGGTGAATTGAAAAAATTATTCCCCTTCCTGGCAAGCCCAGCTGACTCACAGGAATGGTCCAAGCAACAAAAGAGTTCTGATTATTTCTTCCCAATGTTTTAAAAATAGCATTTTCCAGTATATCTGTTCAAAAGTTCATTTACTGCCCACCTCAGTGTTCTATCACAATATTTTTCATTACCTGAAATGTTACAATTAACACACCCTGCAACTGCTGGGAAATAAATCTAGTCAACTGAAGATCCTGTCAGCTTTCTCCAGTTCCTTATTTTCTTGTGCAGCCAGCCAACACTGGGGGAAAATTAAATTGTCATTCAACTCACAGAGGCTTCTTTTTAGCATATCATTGTTTTATTTGACTACTGAACATAAAGGCATAACCAAACTTTGAAAAGAAAATGGAAATCAGTACATAAATATGGTATCTGATAATATGACACAATTAATGATGAAAATGTTACCCTGTATAGTTATTCTTTACAAAAGCCCAGAGAGCTCAATTAAAGCGTTAAATTAAACCTCACCTACTCTTTCTGCACCATTAAGTCCCATCATTCCACAGAAAGATTTAGATGGTTTTATTTTGTATTCTAATTTTAAGGCAATTATTCTCTAGTTAAAGTTGGAAAAGGCTGCAAAGTTTTCTGCTCTTGATTTACTAATGACTTAGTTACAAAGCATTTAACACACAGCTGTCTTATAACTCTTTAAATGGCATTATATAAAGTTGCTTGAGAGTGAGTTTTTTTCTGTAACTTCAAATAATAACTGCTAACTCCCTTACCATGTGGCGAGCTTTATTGTGCGGCAGTGTGCGGAGAGTTATATATATTGCAGTTGACCTTTGAACAACACGGGTTTGCACTGGGCAGGTCCACTTACATGCTGATTTTTTTCAACGAGACACAGATTGAAAGTACAATATTCATAGGATTCAAATCTCACTTAAAGGGAAGGCCTACTTTTCTAGGGTTCAGACTTCAGTATTCAAGGAGTTTGGGGGTGGGTAGAACCTATCTCCCACATATACTAAAGGATAACTATACTTTGTTTAATTTCTGCCACAATTTGGTATGGTCAATTCTATTATTCGCATATTCCAGATGAGGAAATATTGAGTTTGACTCAATGCTTGCAAGGCTAAAAGGAAATTTAAGCTGAGATCAAAAATTGTGCAATTTAAATGATATGCTATATTGGTACCTCAAATATATGTCTAATGTTCATTTCCACATTGGATTATCAAGAGGTTTTCCAGTGTGGTCATAGTAGTTATTACTGTTGCTGCTGTCCCACCCCAGCCCCTTGCTCGTCTAGACATGGAACATGGGAATGAATGTGTTAGCATCCCATTTTAGAATCAACCAAGCCTTGCTGTTTTAGTAAATCCATCCTGAAAGTTGAAGTGGTCTATCTATACCTTCCATTACTTCTCATATAAAGTGCTCTATACATTTAGAAGCTCAAAAATGTCTGTGGATGCTCAGCATTAGAATTTCCCTGGTAAGCATGGTTTAAATATGAATCTAATTTGTCCGTCTGAGAGGTCCATTATATTAGGTACATCCGTCTCTGAGGGAAGGCCCCAAATCACACATTCTGTGGTTCTTCTTCTCAGTGGGTGCTCAGAATCAGCCTGTGTGCAACAAGTTGGAGTTTTCTTTGACCACCTACCACTCTTATTCTGTGCTAGAGCTGTTAATATTAAATACTCATTAAATTTTCTTTTATTTTAAAATTACTTTTAAGCTGGGCATGGTGGCTGACACCTGTCGTCCCAGCTACTCCGGAGTCTGAGTCAGCAAGATGGCTTGAGTCCAGGAGTTTGAGACCAGCCTCAGCAATGTAGCAAGACCCTATCCCTAAAAAAATAAATGATAAATTACTTTTATAGCACTTTTTGCTATCTGAAATACTATTCCTCCTTTGTATGCTTATAGGAGGCCCCCAGTGGCCTACTGTACCAAACCCTATATACACTATGTTTTTTCTTACACATACATGCCTATGGTAACAGTAAGAGAATAACTAATAGTAAAATAGATTAATTATAACAAAATAGTGTTCACAGTTTCACAGGTAGAAGATTTGTTCTTACCATAGATCTTAGCAACCTCGATGTATGATCTTCTTCTTTCCTTATTAAGTCGAGAACGTTTGAGGTCTTAAAGAAAGCACTATATGGCTTCTCTTTGGCATATCCAAATTTCCAGAATTAGTACTCTTGTGTTTTGAGGCTGTTATTAAGTAAAATAGGAATTACTTGAACACTGTGATTCCTCAACAATTAATCTGATCACTGACGATTCACATCCCAGATGGGATAGACGGGGATGGCACAAGATTCCATCAAACTACTCAGAACGATGCTCAAGTTAAAAGTATGAATTTTTTATTTCTGGAATTTTCCATATAATGTTTTCAGACCAAGGCTGATCCCTGGTAACTGAAACCACAGAAAGCAAAACCTTGGACACGGGGGGACTATTAAATTATTATCTGTCTTCAATTCTAGATTGTAAGCTCTGTGTGATCAGGGACTCTGTGTGTTTTGGATTCCATTCTATTGTTAATACCTAGAACAAAGTATAAAGTGGTCTAGAGCAGGCATTCAGGTAGTTTTTTTTTAAACATTCCTCCAAGATATTGTCAGAAAGGAAATATGATTTTTTCTTCAACCCCCATGAGTTCTTAGTTGGAATGGACCCTGTAACAAAAGACAGATTAACAAGAGAAAAACAGACAAATTTATTAACACATGCAGGGCGCATCATGCAGGCGAGACCCCAACAAAAAGCAACTCAAAGCAGTGGCTTAGAACTCCAGCTTTTATAGCATCTTCAGTAAGGAATAATGCATTTGTGAAATGACAGAATGAAGGAAAGCAAGTTTAGGCTTCCAAGGTCTGGAAACCGTGGGAAGGTAAATACAATATATGGGAGGAAACAAATGGAGTGAGGTTTGTTTGCGGGTTCCTCTGGTGGCGTCTCAGGCAGGGAGGAGTCTAGAGTTATCTCCAGTAAAGGAGAATTTATTTCCTACCTTAGGCAGATAAGGGGGAGGGTAAAAACATATGTTCTCTATGTTCACTGCTCCTTAATTGCCTTAAGCTCAAAGTCATTTTTATGTCAGAGAGGCATATTTTGAATTGAATAATTCTAATTTCCTTCAATCTGAAGATAAACCTGTTGGGAGGGGGCACATCTTCAATGATACCATGTTTACTTGAGATAAATCCTCATTCTATGTGTATCCTTCTGTTGGGTAAAAAGATAATATTTAAGTCTTTCCTATAGAAATGGAGAAATGTAGATTCTAAAAGACCTCTTCAGGAATACTATAGCTTCACACAGTTTTTCTTAGCCTTTATCCTTCTGTTGGGAAATATATGCAATAGATGTCATTCACATGTGCACACTTTGATAGATGTAAGTCAAGACCCTATTGGTTATAAGCCACACAAAGCCAACTCAAACTTACTTAAAAGTAAAGGGCATTTATAGGCTCCCACAGTGGAAGAGTCGAGAGGTTCATCTGCTGGCAAGACTGCGTCCCAGACCTCAGAGGGTAGGCTAAGGAGTGGGTCTCTCCATCTCTTCACTGCTCTCTTTCTATTGCCTTTTTTCTAACCAGGCCCCTGGGCAGTTCCTGATTGCATCGCAGTAGTGGAAAAATAGATATTTTCCTCAACCTTCATTAAGTTCTTAGTTGAAACAAACCCTTATAAACAAAAAGCAGATTACGAAGAGAAAAACAAGTTTATTAACATGTGTATTTTCGTATACACATGGGAGACACCCAGGAAATGAGTAGTTCCCACAGAAATGGCTTTGAATCCTAGTTTATGCAGCATCTTCAACAAAGAACAGTATATTTTTAGAGAAGTGACAAAGGGAAAAGGACTTTGAGTCTCTAGGGGTAGTCACTTATGGGAAGACAAATAAATGGCAGATAAAGGCTAGTTGTTCCCTCTCTCTGGGTCTCAGTTTATGCCTATATAATATAGGCTTATTATATATAGTACTTACTACATAAATTTGTTCTAAGTATTATTAAATCCTTAAACAAAATAAGCATTAGCTATTATCGTTCGTCTCCCACCTGCCCATCCCCCTCCTGCTGCCCCCGTTCCCAATACTGCTATGAGCAGTCCATCCCGGTCTGCTCCCGCTTGTTCTGATGGAGCACAGAGAGCCCAGCATCCCGGGAACCTGCTCTGGCTTTGGCAAACCAGGATGGTTGGTCACCCTCCCCAACCCTGCAGCCAAAGAAGTCGCAATAGTCCAGATAGAATGGCGGCCAATGCAGCTTGAGATCTTGGTTTGAGTCCAAGATCTACATTGTTAATTCAAATTGTGACAGTTTTGTGGCCATTGGATAGAGAATGGGAGCTCAGAGGCACAGACAACCCAGTGAAACAAAAGGTAAGTCCAATTATTAACAGTAAAACCTGTTCATGTAGATTCCTCTGGTGCCATCTCCAGGCCCAAGAGGTTCTAGAGTTGTCTTCATCGGTTAACTGTTGTCCTCCCTGGTGGAAAGTGGAGCAGGATACCTTTTGTTTTGGTAAGGCAATGTCCTACTTTTAGGCAAACAGAAAGAAGGCAGAGAACTTTCCTGCCTGTTTCTTCTCAGTTGCCCTCAGCACAACAGTGCACAAGAGGCATATTTTGGGGTGGCATATTCTGATCTCTCTCAGCATTATGCTCACTGCTCATAAATCCATAAAATACCCAAGAGTAGATTCTTGCATAGTATGAGTATCATGCCTATCTCCATACTGGAAGTTAAGGGAGCCCCCCCAAACCACATGAAATGGCTTGCCCATAGGAAAGAAGAGCTAGGTTCTCAGAAGAGGCAGAGGAGAAGTATGTTAGGCCAAGTAAAATCATTGTTGCCATAATATATTATCAACAGGTAGGCTTTAACTCTTCAACAGCTCAACTATTTGTTGAATGACTATTATATGCCATGTATACCCTTTCCTTTCCACTTCCCTTCAAGAAACCATATGTGAATATGAGTGGTATTGAGATTACTTTGAATTCTTTTCAGTTTATTTTGCAGGTAAATTATTTACATATTTCCATAATGAAACTATTTTTGGTAACAATACAATATATGTAACATATGATTGCAACACACTAGTTAGCAAGTATTTATTTGTGCTCTTACTAAATTCCAAGAATAACAACAAAAGAGCAGGTTTTTACCCCCAAAGATTGAGAGTTACTGTTTTAAAAGATAAAATTCCAGGCTGTATTGCAAAGATTGACTACACAAAACATAATCATCACTTTATAGTTAAAACTGTGATTTTTGAGAGCAAGAAACAAACCATTAATAAACCAATCTTGCATTAGACATCTTGACATTTAAATTGACTTCATGCAAATAAAATAAGGAAATTGGATTTTCTGATTTACTCATCAGCCACATTTCGTGAAGTTCACATCTTAAAAATGTAATAAGGACATTTCATCTCTTTACGCCTGGCGTGGCTGTTCCTGATGAATTCCATAACTGACTTGGAGGACACCAAACTGAGAAATCTCACATCACTTTTTTGTGCTTCTGTTTTATAGTGTGATCTTTCCAGGTAGTTGATTTTGTGGGTGTGCCTTTATTGAAGCATTCTGAAGTTACTACCCATTTCTACTACTAAGGTGAAATATGGAAATATCAAGGGGAAGAATTGAAATGTTCATGCCCCCGGTCCTCGTTGTAAGAAATAAAGTATAAAAGAGTTTTCATTTTATCCTAACCTGACTTTGAATATTTATGGAAAATGCTCAATTTGTAGCTGTAGCTAATGGCACTCCAATGTCACACTTCTCTGTTTAACATTCAGCTTTGTTAATCAAGAAAACCATAGATTGGCTCTTTGCATGTTGATTAAATTGATTACAGCTGTAGGCCCTGATAGCATTTTTTTCAAGTGTCTCTAATTAATCAGACAATGCTTGATTAGTTTTTTCTGTTCTGAGGAGATAAACTGACTTCCTTGAGAATTTTCACCTCAAAACGATTCCCCTCCAGTAAAAGGTAAAGGATAAGTGAGTCACTGCCTAGTTTTCCATGGGGCTTAGACCTTTTATCCTCCACCAACTAAAAAAAAGGAAAAGAAATTCTTTGGAAAGCAAATTAAAACATATTAAACTTCTTTTCACATATTCATGTGAATACATCTCCTAGAGTGAAAAAAGCCTCGTTCCCTCTGAGATTTTAGCCTGTCTTCTCTTCTGTCGTAGATCAGCTTCCAGCCTTGCCGTTGTAACCACTCTTTGTCAAGCTGTGTGATTGAATTGTCAGACTCAGACATTGCAGATTTCATCCCAGGAAACATTTTCTTTTGATAACCAGATTCATGAATGATGTGTTAAAAGAAAAAAAAGCCACCATCTACTTGTTAGTCACATCTATAGCGTTAAATAAAGCAACTGTTGCTTGTGCAGATGAGCACTTGGCAGTTCCCAGCAACATCAGCAACATTTATAAAGTCCTGAAACATTTAATTTTCATCGTTGGAGTTCACATTTCTGATGGGGAAGGCTGCCGGGATCAACACAGTGCGAGCTGGCGAGGAGAGGGCAAACCGTTTTCCTCTCTCCTACATCCGTCCAGGGACCAACGTAGCACCTGTGTCCAGCAAGCACTTGTCACCTAAAACACTTCTTAAAAGATATTTCCAAGCGGTGTTTCAGAAGTATTTTCTTGTAGATCTCATCAAATTAGAAGCTCCTAGAGAGACTCTGCCTTTAAAAAGAAAGCAGGGGGAAAATATTCAACCAGAGCAAAAAGATAGAGAATGAAAAGTTTTAGTCCTCTCATCCCCAACACTGCATTCCTGTGGCCAGGTGCGATGATAGTTACCAGTTTCTTGAGTGGACTTCAAAAATGTTCTGTGCAGATATTGGAATATATATATATATAGATAGATAGATAGATAGATAGTATGTGTATGTATACACATACACATAAAAGGGATAGGACCATATACTGTTCTACAACTTGTACATGCAAATTGACCACATTCTTCCTCAGCTCCTAGATATTATTTCATTGTCTACATGTGCCATAGTTTATTCTGCTAGTTCCCTGGTAATGGAAATTTAGGTAGTTTCCAGCTTTTTGTTACTGTAGACAGTGCTATAATAAACATCCTCACTTGCATGTCTCTATGAGGTTGGCCAAGTTTGTGTTTATAGTTGATTTCTAGCAGTGGAATTACTTGGTCAAAAGGTCATTTTTGCTGGATATAACCAAATTGTTCACCAATTTACAGTCCTACCAGCAATTTACGCTAGTGTCCCATCTCCTTAATCTTATGCTGTGTTTTATCAAACTTATAGAACTTTTGATGAGCTGAACTGTGTTAATCATATATCATTATTTTAATTTGCATTTCTATAATTGCATACAAGGTCAAGCATTTCTCCATATTTTGGGGAACATTGTGTCTTTCTTTTCTTCTGACCTGCCCATTCATATATGTGCCTACTTTTCTGGGGACCATGTCTTGTATTTGTTCAGTATCCAACACAGTGTTGGGCACATAGTTACTCAATAACTACTTTAGTACATGAGATACGCAAAAAGAATCTGAAATACTCCTTATTAGAGTTTAAGATCCTTGAGGCAAACTGCCATCACTAGAGATCTTTACTCTTACAGAATGTCAAAAACAAGGTATCTTTCAGGAAATTTATGTACGTTATGAAAGGAAAGAAAGACTTTCTCTAACCTCTTAGGTTCTGTGGCTAGGGCCTATGAATCAAACTGACAAAAGACGGATTAATGAGAGAAAAGCATGCAAATGTTATTTGATATTTATATTTTAATTTTTTACATGTGCATATAGGCCTTTATAGAAAAGAAGTGAAGACCCAAAGAAGGGCTGGACCTAGAAGGCTATATACCATTTTAATAAAGAAAGATAAATTGTGGAAATGAAACAAGACAAAGGAAAAAGGGATTTGCGATAAAGGCAGCAAATTGTGAGAAAGCGATTAGGAAATGTATGGGGAAACTAATGGAAGATTAAGGTTATTTTAGTAAGGTTTGTTTGTACAGATTCATCTTAGTGCCACCTCCCCATCTCTGCTGTTAAGAATGTTCTCCTCTTCCTAATACAGGGATAACATCTTTCTCAGGAGCAATTTATGCCTTGCCTTTAGGTAGAAAGTGTTATAATCAGAGAGCCCTTCCTGCATCTGTTCCTCAATTGCCTTCAGCTCAAAATAGTTCGCCAAAGTGGTGTTCTGAGGGCGGCATGTTCTGATCACCTTCACTTACAACCTTCTTTTGGACATATTGGGAAATGGATATTGTCAAGGAGGAGGTTCTGTGTTTCTTTTATGTATTAATATTATTATACACCTATTGTTATACTCGGGATTCGCAAGGCCACAGGACAGAGAAACAGAGTCACCAAGGCTGTAATTACCAAAAGGAGTTTTATTGTCTAGCTCGAGCTAGGGTCCGAGCCCCCAGAGTGCCAGCGCAGTGGCCTCTTCCCCGGGCAAGGACCCTCCTTTGTGTGCCCGCCCCCTTTTATAACTTCGCTACCTACATACATCACCCCCACAGTGATTTTTTTTATTTTTTATTACTTCAGCCTGCCCCTGATAGGCCCTAACCTGTTCCGGGTCCTAGCTGAGAGACTCAGGTTTCCGCTCTCTTTGTCTTTCTCCTCTGCATCCCATAATATACTCATGATGCCTTGCGGTAGGCAATTAAGCAGTAAACAGCAGCTGGAAGGTGTCTGTTCCTTATAGCCCAGTATCTTACACTATATACTAAGTTTCCAAAATAGCCCTATTATTACTTGCCTAAATTATACAGCAACAAGCTCCTAACTGATCTTCCTGTCCCCTGTCTTATCCACACCAAATCATCCTCACACAGCTGCTACTGTGATCTTTCTAAAATGCAAACCCAAGAATATTCTGGCTTAAAATCTTTCAGTAGATCCTCTGGGCCTTCAGAATAAAGAACGAACTCCTTAGTTTGCTATCTGAGTATCTTGCACCTTCGGCAACTGATTGCAGCCTTCTCGCTCAGCACATTTTCCCAGTGCCCATCATTTCACACTGCTAGGGGTACCCCAAGGTCCCTCACACCTTTCTCTGTAGTTCATACTGTTTCTTCTAGAATATTCTTCCATCTGTTGACTATCTTGCTGCCTCATTCTCGTGTTTCAGAAATAACCCTTTCGTGACTTTTACTGGAAAGTCTCCCCTGGACTATTTTCCTAACTATACGCGGTTCACTGGGCTTGCCTGTGTATAACAGCATTTCCTTCACTCCATTGTCTGTGTTGGTCTAACAGTGTGTTCCCAGTAGACTGAATTCCTTAATGGCAGGAACTATGTCCTCAGTACCCAGCATAAAGTCTACAACACTGTGGGGACTCAATAAATATCTATTAAATGTAAAATCATAAAGCAGCCATGGTGATAACTGTATGGAGAAAGAAAGGAAGGGGTCAGCTTTCTTCCATGTTGTCTCAAGTAGATGCGATATTAATGTTCCCATGTTGTATTTGAATTTGATTTCTGATTCCTGGATTTGTGCCTCCAGAGTTGAATTATCTATCATATCTAATGGGCCAGTGTCTGGAAAATGGTCCCAAAATGTTATGTCATTAAAATTTTCTTAACCCAAAGGAAAATACTGCTAAACAGGAAAGATATTCTGCAGAGAACATATAAATTATATTTAATAGAGTATGGAGAAGTTAATGCTTTTTATGATTTCTTGGAACACTGGGCACTTAGGGAAAGCTGGATTCTCTCTGTTTTATGGATTATCTGTCTAAGACATGGGCAGGAGAGGGGATTTTGCAGAGGCCATAAGAAGAAAGAGTGTGATTTCCCATTTGTATGAGTGTTTGTTGTGTGCCTCCAAATAAACCTGAATTGATGTGGGATGAAAACACAGTGGTATTTGTGTGATGTGTTTCCCAACTTTCACTACAGAGAACATGTGCTTCTGTTCCAGATGTCACCATAGTGTAAACATCCACTGGGAGCACTATTAGTGGGGGGAGGAGGAGAAATGTCTGGCAAGTATAATTCGTGTCATTCTCAACTAGCTGCCTTTTCAGACTCCTATAATTCCTCCCATGGCTCTCAGGGTGTGTTCTCCTGACCTATTCTCCACAAAGTCTTCCTTGAAGAACTCGTCCATTTTCCCATCTTTTTGACCTCATCGGTATGTCTGTCTCATGTGGCGCTGGCCTTCCTACAAGTATCATTCATTAGCAAGCATTTATCGAGAATCCAGTATGTGAAGAAGACAGACGTGACCACCTGCCCTGTGACGCGTACCGCCGGCAGAAAAGGCAGACGTGACTCAGCTACACAAATAAATGGGTGTGTCCTTACACACTCAGATGACTCCCAGAGAGGCTGATGAACATGAACTACATCAGTGGCCCCCTTCCTTCTGGCTCCTGGCGAGGCTCGGCCAGTGGAAATCAGAGGAGGGAGAAGGAAGTCAGGTCCCTCTTCCCCAGCTATACAGGACTATAGGACTAACCCGGGCTCCCTGCAAACCTTGGCCCAAGGTCACCACTCCCCTAAGGAGGCCCTCTCTCCACGCCTTTTGCTTTCTGGATCTGGTCACTTCTCCTTTCTTGTCCCTTAAGACTTGGGGGTGGCAACAGCCCTGATATTCTATACTGTCCCCTGTGGTTTCTGTGTACCTGTCCTTACCTTTCTGATAAACTTCCTCTTAAACTCTCCTCAAATCATCCGAATTTGAGCGTGCCAAGTGTTTCCTGCTGGGATGTTTACTGAGAGAGAGCTTGTGGTAGACGTGGGACTCAAGCGAGTCTTCTCTGAAGTAATGTTTGAACTGAAAGCTGAAGGCTGAAGGGTAAAGAGCATCAGCTAGGCCATTGCAGGAAGGGAGGCTGAGGATGTGGCTTCTCCTGTGGAGACCGAGGGCCGTGTGGTGGTGACTGTAAGGGAAAGATACGGACATATGCTGGGGAGACACACAAGGCTCCCAGCCAACGTCGTGACGTGGGATTTTACCCTGAGATCAGCTCTGGCAAAGCTCACACTGGTTTGGGTTACAGTGAGTCCAGATTGGCTGAGGGAAGAACAAGAGAGAGGTGCTGGAAGCACAGATGGGTTTAGAGAGAGCAACATATTCAAGAGCTAAGTCTAGGACTTAAGAATGGATCCCTAAATATTACCGGCATGTCACATGGAGAAACTTGCAAGATTTCCCTTGTGCTAACCCAAACACTTCCATCACCCCAAACTGGTTTCCTCTCCCCAGTTTTCCAGTTTATTCAGTGGTACCAACACTGTTTCATTCCCCTGAATCCAAACCAGACTTCAAACTTGCTCATTCTGTCTTCAGACTGGCTTCCTCCAAGTAGTGGGAAATGTGATCACCGGTGGCATAGGAGTTTCACTTCTTTTGGCTGCCTTCTGCATTGTGGGGCTGTCTTTCCTTTTCAGATGTAGTTTGAGAAGTTCAGGGAACCATGATGATTGGCCCAGATTAGGTCAGGTGTTTGCCTCTGGACCAACCAGTCAGTTGAGGCTGTGGGCTCATGGAAGAACACAGTAACTCCCAGAAAGCCATGTGATCTGTGGTTAGAGGTGGCTGTTCCAAGAAGGAGTCTCAAACAAGCCCTTAGCTCTCTCCTACTATGTCCTTTTTTTTTTTTTTTTTGTCTTTTTTAAGATGGAGTCTTGTGCTGTTGCACAGGCTGGAGTACAGTGGCACAATCATCTCACTGCAGCCTCCAGCTCCTGGGCTCAATTAATCCTCCTGCCTCAGCTTCCCAAGTAGCTAGGACCACAGGGGCGGCATGTACGACCATGCCCAGCTAATTTTTTTTTTTTGTAGAGATGAAGTTTCCTTATGTTGCTCAGGCTGGTCTCGAACTCGTGGCCTCAAGTGGTCCTCCCACTTCGGCCTCCCAAAGTGCTAGGATCACAGACATGAGCCACCATACCTGGTCTCCTGAAGAGAGATTAGAATTATTCCTTAACCAGAAGGAGTAATGATAGGAGAAGCAGAATAGAAAACAGATTTTGCCTCAGCATAAGGAAAAACTCTTTAATGGTCAAAACTATTTGAAAATGAAATATGATTTTTGAAAGCAGTAGATACACAGTTACTAAAGGTAATCAAGTACAGATTAGACAATCACTTGGTGAGAATGCTGTAGAAGGGTTTCAGAACGTACATGGGCATCGTTCTTCCAACACTGAGGATCTGGTTTGAGACCTTCTGAGGAAAACAAACCAAACAGTGTCTTAATACTTATTCAGGTACATCTTAAGAGATATACAGAGGCATTCCCAACTTATGTTTTGAGCTCTCTACTTAAAGTGGAAGATGAATTCTTAAAGAAGTGTCATTGAAGCAATTTTTGGATGTGTAAGTTTCAAAAAAAAAAAGAACATATGTATTCTTGGGGGTTTTTTGCTAGTAAATACATTTAAGCAACAGCATTCTGTTTTCTCAGGTAGAAAATTGAATTTTTCTTTTCTTGTCTACAAAGAAGCCAGTGTGTATCCCCAAATGCACCCCAAATTCTATATATGCCAAGCACATGGAGAGGAAACAATAGCATGCTCCTAGCAAGCAAAGAAAAAGCGAGATGGAGGGAGAACACAGAGTGGGTTGCAACAGCAGCATTATTTATTGTTATGGAAACTTCCAATCCCCCTGGCACTCAGTACTCTAAGCTAAGAAAGAGACTCTTTCAATAGTCGTGCATTTGTCAAATACTGAAGGAGCACCTACTCTGTGCCAGACACTCCGCCAGGTACTAATTAGTCTAATGGGGGAGACAACATTCATCAGATGATCAAACAAATGACAATATAGACAGTCATGGGCTGAGGCAGGAGCTCTAGACGAGGAGATCACGGTGTCCCCATGAGAAGGACTGAAAGGAACTTAGCTAGATTGAAGAGGGAATGTCAGGGAAGACTTCCCAAGAGCGTGCTGCTTAAGCCAAAATATGAAGGTTGGGTATGAACTCCCCAGGCCAAGGGAATGTAGGAATAGGGGAGAGGAGCATGGTCCAGACAAAGGGGCACAGCCTGGGCAAAGGCCGGGTGATGGCAGCGAGCTTGGCACACTCCAGAGACCAGTGTGACTGGAGCACAGGGCGTGAGAGGGGGCATAGTTCCAGATGAGGTTGGAAAAATATAGAGACTAGTCTGTGCAGAGCCTTAAAGGCCAAGGTAAGGACTCTGGTCTTTCTCCCAAGCAAAATGGCTTAAATAAGAGATGGACATACATACTGGCAAGAGCTTTGGGCTGTAGTGCGGAGAACAGAGAAGTGAAGCCAGCCAGAGTTAGGGAATAAGTGAGGATCAAGAAAGAGCTTTTGCTACAGATAACGTGAGCCAAGATAGTTGCTTAGGCTCTGGTGGTGGAAGTAGAGACGGTGAGAAAGGTGGGTTCAAAAGGTATTCAGGAGGAAAATTGGCAGGAATTTTCATGAAAACCTTGAACGGTGTCTGCTTCACATTTCCTTCTTCCAAGGCATGGGTCATTGAACTACCACCTGTGGGCCAAACCCTGCCCACTGCCTGTTTTATAAAAAATATTGTATTGGAACCCAGCCATGCCCATTCATAAACTTACGCCTGCTTTTGCAGTACAACAGTGGAGTCGAATAGTTGCGATAGAGACCTATGGCTCATAAGGCCTAACACGTTGACTATCTTGCCCTTTACAGAAAACTGCTAAGCATACATTTTCCACTGCTTGCAATATCACCTCCATTGTAACCAATGGTGCAAAAGTTTTTTATTTGTGACGTGGAAGTCTATGAATGGGCTTCAGACAATCTCTAACCTCCTGAAATTAGAAGTAAAATTTGGTATTTATGGACACGCTTCTGAGAAACCATTTTCACTAGCTTTAAAAAAAGAATCTGAATTCCCCCTGAAAGTGAGGTATCTCTCAGTCTTCTCCCCAGTCTGGCCGTAGACTTCTTTCAGTGAGTAAGAAATGTGCACTAGTGCCAGATGATAAATACCGAGTGTTCGATGGCTGCAAATTGCTACATTCCTACTATAAGGTCCCCTGTGCTGTGTTTGACTGTGCTGTTCCTGTGACCCAGAGCTTTATGATAGCAGGTGGCTGGTGCTGTGAATGAAAGAAATG
Organism: Mirza zaza; assembly: GCA_008750895.1. Lineage (NCBI taxonomy): Eukaryota > Metazoa > Chordata > Mammalia > Primates > Cheirogaleidae > Mirza > Mirza zaza. Next base: position 32,340 of record VSMD01079400.1, on the reverse strand, counting down.
TAGTAATTATTGTCATGTTTTAGATTTCTGAAATAACTACTGCCCCAAGTAATTGTTTAAATGTGTATGATAGGTGATAATGTGTATGAAAGATGATAGGTAGCTCTATTGCAAGGGAATTCCTTCAGGGGAGCAGACAGATGAGCTGGTCAGCCCACAGCACCCTGTGTGTACAGCTCCTGTTCTTTTGTCATTTTCTGTTCGCTACAGTGTGTCCTCCATCAGAACACGACTCTTTGAGGACAGAAATCAAGAATAATTTATCCTGTAATCCCCAGGGCCTGGCATGTAGGAGTTGAGTAAATGGTTCCTATGATTAAGCTAACTTGCTCTCAGGTGCTGTTTTGTGTATATAGGTATACACCCATATTTATAGGAAACATTAATGAAATAAATGTATGTAAAATTGTCTTGTAAACAAAATTGTTGTCTCTAAATGAAGGAACTGAAGCCGTCGGCTATCTTAATAGAGGACATTGCCTTTAGTTCTAAAAATAACTGATGCAGCTGTACTCACGTATGTTTACTGTCTAGCATGCAGGTTGACTAAAACAATATGATATTCCGTTTTGGCCAAGAGTTTATTAGGTCAGTCTGGTCATTGTGAACATTTACAAGACAGTGTTTATTCTTCATCTGTGCTATATTTTTTGTGTGTGGTGTTTCATACAAATCCATTGCATTGACTCTTGAATAAAACCCCTGTTCTGGTGACAAAACTCAGTATGTAAAGGTGTGCCTATGAGCCCTCTTTCTCCAATTTCAAGAAGGGAGGTAAGGATGGGAGAGGCAGGCCTGAGACCTCAAGAGGAAGGAAGAAGAGGAGGAAGCTCCTGCACATAAATAAAAGGATTCTAGCCAGAGCTGAGGAAACCAACCAGAGTTCAAGTCCGAAAGACAAAACAGGTATCAAAGTGCTAGAACAAAGAGCAAGAACAGGTTCTGGAGCAGAGGTAGCTGGAGGATGAACCAGGTCAAGGAACCGGTTCAGAGCTAAAACTAGGAATGGCGTGTTGTGAGTGAGCCTGAACTAGAACTTCCCATTCGTTGGATGTTTGCTGCTTATGTGGGGAAAGCCATGGAGGTCGAAAGGGGTTGATCAAGAGTTAAGACAATGTGTTAGCATTAGCTATCACATATAAACATATAAACACATAAGATACAGGTGCTAGACTACTCTGCTTATTAACAAGTCACCAAAAACAGAATGCTCTTAAAAAATGAAATTATTAAGTACATATAAAATGAAATAAAAAACAAAATACCACCAGTGTGGGAAAATGGTATAACCTGGAGCAGGATTTCTCAAGATGTGTTCTGTGGTCCCAAGAGATTAACAGTTCCAGATGCATAAATTTGAGCAGTGCTATATATTCTATTCTCCTCTTCAGGGATTCCTGGTGTTATAGAAGCTCTGAAAAGTCCTGCAAGAAAAAGTTCTGGTGAATTTTGTTTAGCCTAGAAGCTTTCTATATTTTAGTTAACATGGGAACCTTTTTTAAATTATACTTTATAAATGCTTAGTAAAAAGTTAAATGAGTTGCTTTGATTAAAAATTCCTTAATTGATTAAAAATCTTCTAAATCTATGTTAAAATAATATCACCTGTCACAAAAAACTCTGTAGCTATTTTAAAAAGATAAAATTAGATGTATGTTGTACCAAAATAAACTCATACCATATACTAGAATAAACTCCAAGAGGATCAGAAATCTAAGTGTAAAAAATGAAGCCATGCAAGTAACTAGCAGAAAACTTGGTAAATTTTTATAGAACTTGATTGTAGAGAAAGACTTTCTAACTACGGCCCAAAATATAAACACAATTAAAAAAAAAAAAGATTGATACATTTGACTACATAAAAGTAAAAAACTTTTGCATGGCAAAAATCACCATGAGCAAAGACAAATGACAGGGAAAAGGGAAAGAAACCAAAAATCTAGATGTGAACAAACATATGTATGGTATATGCATATATGTTACATAAATGGCCTTAAATATATGAAAATACAATTGATGCTACTAATAATGACAACTAATGCAAATCAAACCTACTTTAAAGTACTCGTTCTCAACTCTCAGATCAGAAAGTATTAAAATGCTTGACAACATATTCTTGTGACATTACTTTAGGGCAGGGGTCCTCAAACTTTTTAAACAGGGGGCCAGTTCACTGTCCCTCAGACCATTAGAGGGCCAGACTATAGTTTAAAATAACTATGAACAAATTCCTATGCACCCTGCACACATCTTATTTTGAAGTAAAAAAACAAATGGGCAAAAACACCCACATGTGGCCCTCGGGCCTTAGTTTGAGGATGCCTGCTCAAGGGAAACTAGCATTCTCATATATTGCTGGTGAAAATGCAGATGGGTACAACCCTTGTGAAGGGAATTTGTCAATGTCTAGCAAAACCAAGTATGCATTTGCCTTTTGTTCCTGGAGTCCCACTTTAGCAATTTACTTTTTCAAGATGTACCTCCAAATAAAAAATAGATATGCCCAGTATTCTTCATTGAAGTGTTAATTGCAATTCCAAGATATTGAAAACATGCCCAAACATAAGGGAATGGTGAAATAAATGGTGGTACACACATATGGTAAAGTATTGTGCAGCTGTAAAAAAAGATTGAGAAATGTCTCTATGAACTGCTATGGAGTGATTTCCAGGGCATATAGTAAGCTGAAAAGATGAAAGTACAAAAGAATAACTGTAGTATGCTACCTTTTACATAAGAAGGGGAATAAAGAAACAGGTATGTATGTTTGGTTTTGCAAAACAAAACACAGAAAGATGATGCTAGAACTTATGAAATGTATTACGGCTGGAGGGTGGGTGGGCTGAGGTGGCTGAGGGGCTGGGGACAGACTGAAGGGGTGGGGGGATGTGCCTCTTACCTGAGTATGCCTCTCAGTGGGGTTCTGACTTCCAGTGGTTAATGTTTTATGTACTCAACAATAACAAAAGTAATAAAAACCAGTAAGAATGGAGAAAGAACCCTAAAATGTAGTGCAAACCAGAAGTAGATGACTCTAACTGTATTTCACATGAATAATTATAATCACACTGAAGAAGGGGGAAGAAAGAACTCACCCAAGTCAATTGTGAGCAAAGTGTTTTAACCAAAGAAGAAAAGTAACTGTAAATGAATAGAGAACTCTAGCAAATAGGTTTAGGGTGGGTTGTTTGTTTGTTTTATTTTGCTTAGCAATTCTCAAACTACTTCTGGTATGTTCTGTAATTCAGGAAATAAATAAATACTCTGAGGATAATGGGAACCAGGTTCCTCACTGTCAGAAGGGAGTTACAAATACAGAAAGGCGAAAGATGAGAATGAGTCTGTGATATCGAATTAGTATTAGAGGATCAGTATGAGGACACTATGGTTATAGATCAGGGGTCATCAAACGTTTTCAGTAATAGACAGATAATAAACACTTAACTGTGTCATGTTAACTGTGTTACTGTAGCACAAAAGCAGCCGTAGACAATACATAAACAAATGAGCCTGGCTATATTCCAGTTAAACTTATTGATGGACACTGAAACTTGAATTTCTTATAATTTTCATGTGTCATGAAATATTATTTTAATTTTGAACCATTTAAAAATGCAAACACCATTCTTAGTTTGCAGGCTGTACAAAAGAGTCAGTGGGTCAGACTTGGCCCATGGTCATAGTTTGCCAATCCCTGTTCAGATAGATGTGTGGGTAGGTAGGTAAATTTAGAGATACAAAGAAAATACAATGAAATGTTAAAATTGGGGAATCTGGGTGAAGGATATAGAGTTCTTTATACTCTTCTTACAACTTTTCTATAAATCTAAAAAAAATTTTTCTTTAATCACAAAAAGAAGAACCCTGTACTTTTCATAGCTACTCCTAAAAGGAAAAACATTAATCAAATCATTAGCCTAAGAAGTAAATGTCTTGCTTTTCTTAACATTCATACCATCCCACCTACATTTTTGTATGTTTCTGACCATGAGTAGGAGCTCCTCCTGCCGTTGTGTAGAGTTTCTGATTTATAGCTGGAGGTGTCATCATATGATAATATTATTTTCTCCTATTCATTCTTGCTCCATCACTCTTAGTAATGAGGTCGCTAAGCTGGTAATTTGTATATGACCTTGTAATTTTCTATAATGTAGAATTTCTATAATGTAGAATTTTTTGGTCTGCTGTAATTAAGTGGACTAAATAAAAGGTGCTTATCAGAAAATTCTCCATTAGCTTAGAAGTCTGTGGCAAACCCTTTCTGATGTCCTTAATGTGTTATTATGAAATTCAGTTACACAGCATGCTCACCTTGCTTATTTCGGCAGCCACAATCTAGTGATAGCTACAGTGAGCAGTCACTGAAAGTATCTCAAAATATTACAAATAGGAACTGAGTAATTTTTACATTAACGTACTTTTTATACTGGAAGAGTTAATAGCTTGAAAGGAAAACCTCTACTATATATAGACTGGTAATCATTCTACCATCCTTTACTGGTTTAATTTGAACAAAATCAATTCCCACCTTGGTTTATCAGTGTAGGTAAGGCCAGACCATGATCTTGATAATGAACACAATTGATAATGAACACAGTGGTGGTCATAGCTGAAATTTATTGTGTTAATGCTGTACCCAGATCCATGCCAAATGTTTTTCACCCATTTTTTTTTGTCCATTTAATCCTAACACCCAGCCTTGAAGCACTATTATCACCTCCTTTTCACAGATGAGACTTAGCAATAGATATTCAGTGACTTGACCAAGTTCTTACTGTAGGAAACATGGAGCCAGTATTGGCCTGGAGAGCTAGTACTCTTAGCTGTTGATTGGGACTGTCTGTCTCCCATTGTAGATAAAGACACTAGGAAATACAGAAATTTAGAAAGAAATTAAATGATACAAGGTACATGATACAAGGTCTAATATCAATACAAGAAACAGAATTCACACTGGAAAGTCTTTTACGTTCCCCTGCTCCTCCCTTCCATGCAAGAAGCTCAGTAGCAAGTTAGAGATGAGATAGGCTTGAAGTAGAACACAGTGACTCGGGGCTTCTGGATGTCACTGGCTTGAATTGTACCCACCCAGGTATCTACAAGAGGGAGCAGGAGCCTGGGAAAGAGTGGAGGAGAAAGGGAAGTAAAGAGATTGAGGAATGAGGCTGGAAGTTTGAGGCAGAGAGGCAGGGAAGGTGGGAGGTGCTTTCTGGAGTGGATTTGCCCCGCTCAATGAGACAGCTGCATCCGTGAGTCACCCACTCCAGGGGCTGGCTGCTCCCACTCCTCCTCCTTTTGCCTTCTGCTGCTCAAAAGCCCTGAGTTAATGCACACTGACTCCCACGTGACTGCTGTTCTGAGTCACTGCGGACTATTGTCATCCATGGCGTGTGGCATGTGATTTTGCAGGCTCCCTCACCCAGAGATCATAAGGAGCTCTGTCTCTGCCGCATTTCTTCTGAGCTGTTGAAATAATTTTTTATGTGAGAAGAACTGTGCTACAATTTAATAGGAGCAATAATAAAATTTTGAGAGGAACAGTCATCATTTAGTTGATGTATTTAACAAACAATTAGTTAAGTGATTGACTCCATATTAACCAATTCCCAAAGCTGAGTATTAATATCTGGACATCTTGTCTTTGTGATATATGAAAGAGGAAAAATATTTCTTTGTGGAAGCCCCAGGGAACTGAAAATCCAGGGGAAATGTCAGATCTGTCTGTGAAATTACAGACATGTTGTTCATTCAGTTTCTTTTCTTTTCAGGGACTGGTTGAACATGCTGAGCCCACCAATTGTTCCCCCCAGTCAACAGCCAGCCGAGCAGCATCTGGATTCTCCTGCAAGTTCAAGTGCTCAAGGTGGGAATATGAAAAACGCTATGCATAAAACAATGAAAATAATTTACTATAAATAGAGAGGACCAGTCACTTTGAGATGCCACTGTTTTCATTAAGTGCTGATCATTTAGGCTCACACACTCAAAATGAGGTAACCTGTGCCTCTTATTTTAGGGTGATGAGTTCTTTACAACTAAAAGGAATATGAGAGAGAAACTGTCCTTGTTCTTCTAAAGGTTAGTACCAGGACAGAGGGTAGTTTAAGGCATGAGAGCATGGCTTTGGCGTCAAATAGGCCTTCATGTGAATTCCAGCTCTACAGTTCCCACTGCGTGACCTTTATGAATTTTGATTATTGCATCTGTAAAATAATACAAGTAATAGATAGTGCCCCCCGATCATTTCTTGTGAAGATCCCGTGAGGTCCTGGATATGAAGCACGTGGAATAATGCCTGCCAGATACCAGCTGTTGGCATTATTGTAAAGCAGACCCAGTATTCTGATGTCACCTGTTTTCATTAATACAGAGGCATGACCTTATCATTAAAGTGAAGGCTGTCACATAGCCACGACGGGTACTAGTAATAGAAAAATTGGAAGGACGCAGGGATGAAAATTTGCCTGGGGTTCCCTTTGTTGGCACAAGCCACGAAGATGAGCTGTTAGTCGCTAGTCGTGAGCAGGGAACTTGCATGCAGGAGGACATGAAAGAATCTCTGGTGGAAACGGGTCGAGATGACAAGGGCGGGGAGCGATCTCAAGTGCATAATTGGAGTGACAAATAACCTCAGAGTGAGACTCTCTGAGACAGTTTTCAGGGTTGAATTTTGAAGATGGAAATGCTATATCTGAAGCTTATAAAAAGTGGAAGTGAAACCAATATAAATTGCTCCAACAAAAGTGCCAGGTTTGGGGGAGGGGGTATTGTTGTTTTTTTAACTGACTGCCCCAGGGAAAAAGTGAAGCGTCCCATTTTTCTTCGGGTATGGAGAATTCAGAGAGCGAGCTCATACATCTGAGTTGAACATTTTGACCGCCCCGGGGATGGAGATGTCTCTGTGATTTACTATCTGAAATGGATTACGCCCTCAAATTGGGAATCTTTTTAGAGGTGTACATTTATAATTATTGATGACAGGAGAATAGAATCTTGACTGTCAGGAGGAGACCTTGCTGTGAGAGAACAAATAGTATGTTAAGTGTCCTAAATAAGCCACAGGAACCGTGAGTGTGGTCCTTGAGCAAAGGCACCGGAGATATGTGTCGGTGATAAGTGGCTGAAAGGATGTCTTAAAGTCACCACTGCCAAGCCCAGGTCTGCCAGCAGGAGCTCGGTTATGCTGAAGGTAAACAGAACTTCCACTGAGGGCAAATCAAGAAATTAAATTCAGAGCCTTGTAGAAAGAAATGCCCTGGCCGGTGTTAACCAGATCAGGCACGCCTTTTGCCTGTCACCCTAGATTTTTATCAGCTGTCCCTCCCTGGCCCTTTTCTCATATACTTGAGTGGTTTGTAGTTGATTAATGCCATCAAAAACTAGTATTTCCTATGTGCTCACCTTCCCCTTTTCTGATACGCCTGGGTGATTTGTAGTTGATACTATCAAAAACCAGTGTTTCCTGTTTGGTTAGTCTTTGTGTGTCTGCGGCATGGTTTCAGAGAGCACAGCACAGTCGATACCTACCAACATACTGGTATTTTGTTTCCGTCTGTTCTCATAAAGTATTTGTCTCATAAAGAAAAACAGTGGGCTCAAGTTTCCAGTTTCTGCCATTAGAAGGGAAAGGGTGGCCTGACCGTGGGCAGCGTGGGGCTCTCCCTGGGTCCCTCCATTCAGCCCTGGCCCCGTGCCAGACTCTGCACTAAGTCTGTGCGTTCAGCCCTCACAGCACCTCCAGGAGGACTGCTGTTTGTGTGGGGGGTGTGTATGTGTGTGTTACAGCTGAGGACACTGAGGCACAAAGTTCTTAAATGACTTGCCCAAGGTCACACAACTACTAAGTACGTGACTACTACTTGGATTTGAACCCAAGAGCAGCCAGCCTCAGAGACCAACTTCTAGATGTTTATGCTTTGTGGGGTTTTGAACCAGGTATATAGATTACCTACTCAAAAAGTAATATGTCAAACCAGGAAACGAAAAAATTGTTTTTCCATTGAGAGTTTCTGATATATAGGAAAAACAAAACATCTCAAGGGCCGAGTGGCTAATTGCTCCAAAAAAGTACCAGTGTGGGCAGTTTAATGGAGAAAAAAAGGAGACTCCTCTGGTCACCTGTTTCAGCCCTGGACCTGCCGCCTCCTCTCACCCATTCTTGTTGGAAACAACTGGAAGCCACGGCTGGCCACACGTAGGGCGAGGCCACGGGGGTGAAGGCGCTAAAGGAAGGGCTGCCGTGGGCGCAGGACCTAGGTGTCTGCAGACAGCCTATCTCCTAGAGGCCTTCCCGGCAGTCGCACCTCAGCACGCAGGCCTCCTGCCCACAGTGCTCTCTTCATTCCACCCTCGAACGTTCTCTTCATGCCTTTCCCAGTTGGTAAATCTCGATGTGTTTACTTGCCAACTCTCCCTCTTCCTGAGCAGGCTATGAGATTTTAAGAGCAGAGGCTTTGTCAGTTTGCCCACTCCTGGATCCCCGGAGCCCTGTGCAAGTTCCGGCTTATGTTAGGTTCTCTAAATTCTCATTAGAAAGAAGACAAGAAGGGAGACAGGGATGGAAGGAGGGTGGGAAGTATTTCTTAACTGGTCATTTCTTATTACAACCTTGGGGCAAATGTTTTGGTATATTTGGTATATTTCTAAAATTCAACCTTGAGAGTATTGAACATAGATCCATACATTTTAGCAATTGAGGAGTTGTAAACCACCTTATGCAGTGGCTCTTAAACTTTATTTATAAGCAATGACAACTTTTCTTTCAAACTTTTCTTTCAATCTCATATGGAATCTCCCATCCAAGCACTAACCAGGCCCGACCCTGCTTAGCTTCCGAGATCAGGCGTGTTCAGGGTGGTGTGGCCATAGATTTTGTGGAATCTCAATGTATAGAAGAGATGAAAGCAGAACAGCTCTGGCCAAAGGGCAAGTTAGGATCTCAGAATTCTCTCCTGGGGCTCTGAAAACCAGTTAAAAACACTGATGTCATCACTCAACACCCTCAATTTGCCTGAAGAGGCAAGTGACTTGCTCAAGGGCAAACGCCCAGTCGGAGCCCTGCTAGGGCTGGACCCGGCTTCCTCTACAGAAGGAAGTGCCCTTACTGCAGAATGGTTTCCCTGGGATGTGAACATGGTTCCTAAGGGAAAGGTGATCTCCCATCTTCAGACTTTTAGGATAAAAATAGTAATATCTCTTATTTCATCTTCCTGTGTTCTGAGCCTGTACAAGGACTTGAATTCTCACAGTAGCCTACTGAGGCGTGGGTGCCGTTGTCATCCCATCTGCCACGTGGCACGCTGGGACCTGGAGCAGCACTGAACCGCCGCGTCTCTCTCAGAGGTGGAGAGGCCACGGTGCGCTTGCGCTGCGTTCTAACCGCAGGGAAAAGAGGCCTGACCAATGCACGATTCCAGCAGACTCGCCCCAGGCACACAGAAGTAAGTGCATGAGTCAGAGGTTCCCGTCCCTGCTGTATTCAGTAGGAGTACGAGTCCCAGCACGGTTTCTGCTTGGCCGAATGCCACCTTCAAGTGGACAACCCCGGCTGGCAGGAGCATCACCGCGCTCGGATCTCTGCCACCCAGCAGGATGGGGGCCCGGTCGGCTCTTCAGAGTTCCTCCTGGGCTGGAGTATCCTTGCTGAATACCGGTTACCATGGACATAGGTGCCTGTAACACTTCCTAACATGTGTTTTCCTGGAGCTCGTGTGAAGTATAAAAATAGGAAGTTAAGATTTCAGAACTTAACTCGAGAAAGCTACCAAACTGACCTTTTGAGAATGAACCATACTTGACTCGAATAATAGTTGTCCATTTGTTTTTGACATTTGTTCCTTTACAGCTATGACCCTTCAATTATTCATGCTTACCAGCTCCAAAATGGAATAATAATGACAACTCTCTTCAGGCCTGTAGACTTCTCTTGCAGTTTACCTAGATTTTGAGTAAGGAAGACATTCAGAAAGGTTTTTGGAGTTGCCAGAGTCATAAAAATGACATGCTTATACCTGTTTTGTGACAAAGCCACATAGGATATTCTTTTATGAGCATTGATTAATCTCCCCTTACATATAAATAGGTAGCAGATGCTTATTTTATGGCTGTGATATCCAAATTACTAGTTAAGAATTTATAGAACTCTCAGGGCTCCTCACGGCGGACCAGAGAGAGGGGTTCCTGGCTGCCTGTGCTTTCCCTCTCCTGCCACGTGATTATTTGACATGTCCCTAATACCACGGCTCATAACAGTTAGGCTTCATGGCACAGCCACGGTGCCCCAGTGCCTGACGTGCATCCAGGACACAGGAAATGCTCCATGAATGTGTGATGAATGAATGAATGAGTCTTCTAGAGGCCATGGGAACATGGGGGTGATTTGATCTACTCTCTGGACCTTTTTTGTACCTTGAAGATTTATTTAAGATGCAAAGGAGACGTTCCCCAAAAAAGCAACATCAGTGATATAAAAATAGTAATAGCAGCTAGCATTAATAAAGCACGCCTGTGTGCCCGGCACTGTGTGGAGTTTTGCTGTGCGTTTCTCCTCCCAAAGCTGCTAGGCGTGGGGTTTTGTCCTGTCCCCACTTCGCAGTTGAGGTGAAGGAGCTTGCCTGGGTCACAGGCCCACTGAATGTGGATCAGGACTCTGACCCAGGCCCGTCCCACCACAGTCCACGTCCTTAACTCCCACACCGCAGTGAATTCCAACTCACCCCATTTAGGTTAATAAGAACCGCACAACTGAAATGTCCACAGCAATTTTTTTAATTTAGGAAGTTCTTTTCTTGAAGCTTTCTGAATAGTATAGTACTCCCCTTAGTACTCTCCTTAGACCCATTGGGCCCCCACCTCAGCTCTCAGCTTATAAAATGATTCATAGTACTTGCGATCCTCCTGAAAGCAGAGCCTCCTTCTCCTTTTGGGCAGGGAGACACTTTCTACGGCTGTCACGGTCCAGGGAGTGTCTTCTCTACAGAGAAGTGGTCGGGGGTCAAATCGGTCTCTCCCTGGTATCAACAGATGCCTTCTTTTTTGGGCCGCTAGAAGTGAACTCAGTGATAGAAATGTGAACACATTGCTGGTGTCTGAGGCCTTCTCCCCTCTTCTAGAACCACTCCTACCTACTGACCCCCCCAAATGCATCCCAGAAGGAGTCCTGGCCCAGAATGTGGTCCCAGCCTCCCTTGCTGTAATTGGGATGCATTTTCTCGTAGCTCAAGGTTGATACCTTGCCTGAAATCAGGCTCCTAGGAGATGACGGGTTCTGTAGGCTTCAGAGCCCAATAGCTTAGCGAGGGACCTTCCTTCATATGTAACAAAGTTCATTTGTGGTTATAAACCACACATTTTCAAGTGGATGTTTGAGTCACTGCATGTTCATAAGTAGAGACTGCCTAGAAAGAATGACATTGCAATAATTCCTAGTCAATCATCCAAATCCTTCAACATGTCCCTTAAAATGGCATTTTCCAAGTAAAATATAGCCATCAGTTTTCACAAAAGTGGTTATATACCTATTTCCCAAATGACACCTAAACTACAGTCATAACAAGTTATTTGCCTGCCAAAAACTGTATAGCTCTCTAATTGGAAGAAAATGTCTTTTCCTTATTTTTATCACATTGTTGGTCCTTTATCTTTCTCCCATTTAAGGGCGCATGTTTGCTGAGGACCAAACTTCAGTAGTTCACAGTGGACTTTCTCAGATTTTAGTGCAAGTTAACTTTGCCCTACTATTAGATGTGTTGGTAGAAGAGTTTGCAAGTACCTAATACTCAGCAGAATCTTATCTAAAATGTCATCTTCATTGATCTTAAGGCTGACTGCTCCAAATGGTCACTGTTGCATTGTTTAAACAATAATGTATTAGTATGCACATAAAAATACAGTCAGTCAGTTCTCAAGATCTATGGAAGAGAAAATACATTAACTTTTTTAAAACAGATTCTACATGAGAGCGTCAGAAAATCGAAAATCAAGTACACCGTCTTGATTCAGAGATTTTAAATCTGATAAACTAGTGCCACATCATTTATTTTCAAGCTCGAAGACTTAGCTTGCGCATATAGGTTTTCTATTACATACAGTAAAAATGCATTAAATATAGATAATTAAACATTTATATCAACTGACTTTCCTAAGGTGAACTGGAAGGACTATTTACCTGAGCCCATCTAACCAAGAGGAGAGCAGCCAGTATTGCTGTGTTTGGTCTGGAGCCATTGGTTTCTCTTCCGTCATTGCTGATAACCAGTTTCAAAGTGAATGAGGTGAAAAGTTTGTAAATAGATTATTATCTGAAAGGTAATTTTATTTCACTAGAAATGGCTTTATTATGTGAAGAGAGTCAAAATGTAATTTGGACTCCTGTGCAGATGCTCTTAGTCTGGTAGCTGAAAATGGTTTTATTTGTTAATTTATCCTTCTAGAGTTTCTGTAGCCAGTCTTTGAATCAAGCAATTTAGCATTTTGAGGAAAAACAAACTCTGTTCTATCCAAGAACATAATTGAAAATTACCCCATACCCATGCGTGATAATTACCTTTCAAAACATTTCCCAGTGCTTGACATCACAGTGGTAATTGCTTAATGATGTTATGATTTCATTACGTAGGGTTTACAATAGGAAAATGATGTAAGTTGGAGGCTTTGGAAATTAAGTTACAATGAAAACAAAACCTTTTATGTAAGTTTAAAGCACTTATTTCAACATAAAATTATACATAATCTCACCCAATCTTTGTATGAATGTCATTGTTCGTAGTTTTAAAATTCATCCATTTAAAGCTTTGGTGCTAAAAATCACAAAACCTTAGTCCCCGTGGTTATAATGCGTGAGGTTCCAGTTCTATGGTGATATGTATTATTGGAACGAATGCATTTATATAGCATTAATGGCTGCAGTTTGTATGCATTATGTAGCAAGACCTCCACTAATGAACTGGATCTACCTCTATCCCTTTGCAGTTAGGTGATAAAGTCCCACAGCCCAGTACAATAGCTGTTTTCATCTGGAAAGATTCCTTACTGGTTGTAAAATATATTACATTTTCTAATTTAACAGCACCAGATTAAAATTTATCTTTGGGGAAGGTGCAGGTGCAGAATGTGCTAAACAATTATATAGCATATAACTCTTGTGTGCCAGTGATCAGTTTCCCCAATGTGTCCGTGAAGTAAAGACAAGAAATCAAATGGCAGATCCCTGTAAGAGTTTAACGCATAATCATTTACCGTATCGATATATGATTGTTGACGTTATACCTTATGGAAGAATTAGTTCTACTTTTTGGAACATAGATGATTTTTGGTAGAAGAACTGTTTCTATTTAAAGATGAATTCATTTTAATGTCCTATATGAAACTAGGTGAGGGCTTTTTATTTCATTCAAATCTATTTTTTTCTTTTGGTAAAAAAAAAATCAAACAGATGCAATTTGGGAGTAGGGAATAAGGTATAAATGAACATACCCTTACTATGTCTAACTCAGATATCCTGTGTTTCCGTGATGATAATTATAACGACAACATTTACTGAGTATTCACTGTGTATGTGCTGAGTGTTATCATATTAGTGCTTATAGCAACAATGACAGATACAACTATTATCCTTACTTTACATATAGGGAAACTGAGGCCCAGAGCAGTGAATTTTCCCAATGTCCAATAGCTGCAATGTAGTAGAAATGGGATTTGGAACCAGGTCCATCTGACTCCATTGTCTGAATGTCAGACTTCCTGCCTCTGTGAAGCCTTTTCTTCATACTTTATATCAGCACTTACATTCTGAGTTACTAAAAAAGTTATAGCCTATAGTTTATGGTTTATTTTATTATACTTATCCTTAATAGTAATAGCAACTGTCATTTATTAAACAATGTTATTATACTGTGCTATGCATATTATAGTGTACAGCTTAATCTTCTACAAAGCCCTATGAAATAGGCATTTTTATCCCTCCACTTTTTTTTTGTTTTGTTTTGTTTTTAGAGACAGGATCTTGCTATGTTGCCCAGGCTGATCTTGAACTCCTGGCCTCCCGCAATCTCCCCAATTTGGCCACCCAAAATGCTGGGATTACAGGCATGAGCCACCATGCCTGGCCATGTCATTCCCATTTTATAAAGCAGGAAACCAAGGTCCAGCCCACAGTCCTCCGGGCAGTAAACAGCAGAGCTCCCATTCATCCCAGGAGTGCTGGATTCTAGAGCCCATGAGTGCTCCTAGTGACCCTGCAGTAGCAACTCCCAGTTTAATTTCTCATTAATCTTTAGTAGCTTTCACACACACCTTCCATGTGTGTATCCCATTCACAGCTAGACTGTGCCCAGCTCAGTCACATAGCAGGCACAGGGTAGACATTTATTGATAAACTGATTTTGTTTGGTTCTCTGAAGTAGCCCAAATATTAATATCTGAAAGTAAAGGACATGCACACTCTCCTTTGATGTGCAGAAGTGACCTAAAGGGGTCATCTTCAATATGGAATGACCATTTGAAGAGTATTTCCAACCTCTCCTACTTAGAAGAAGAAGGGTGGAGACAGGGCCTTGGGACCATTCAAACAGCAGCAGAAGAAAATACGGGAAAAGCAGCCTTCCTCCTCTGACTTCCTGTTCTTAATTAGAGCTGTGTGGGGAGCTCAGGTCAGCCACCACCATCAACGTGGCTGTTAGCAGAGTCCTGTCGTACTTTAACCGCTGCAGCCAGGAGTCACAGAAGCGCATTAGAAGCACCACAGGGATCACTGGATCTGGTGCCCAATGCAGGTCCACCTATAAAATTCTGCACAAGTGGTTGCACAGCCTCTGCTTTGCTCTCCCTAGAGTACGTGCTTCATTTGCTGGTCAGCCGTAATGCTTAGAAATTCTTCCTCGTGCTAAGCCAAAAAATGCCCCCCCCCTTAGCTTCCACCTGGTAGTCCTATTGCTCCCCCTGGAACCCTAGATCTTCACTTCTCACTCACATGCCACCCATCATATACTTAAAGCCAGAAGGACTGCTGTCACCTCCACCAAGCTTTCTCTTTTCTGGAGTTAACCAGCCCAGTTCCTTTGGGCCTGTTGAGCTGTTTGCTTCTGCCCTCAAACATGGGCTCTCTCATCTTTGCCAACAGTTTTTTTAACAATGAGAAGTCAAATTTCTTGGTTCCAAACCTGATTTTTTAAAAATATCAGACACCTTTAAATTTATTAGCCGTTCCTATGTTTAAGTTCATTTAATGTAATAGCTCCCAGTTAAATATGTTTACACCATCCTTTTTTTTTTTTGAGACAGAGTCTCACTCTATTGCCTGGGCTAGAGTGCTGTGGCGTCAGCCTAGCTCACAGCAACCTCAAACTTCTGGGCTCAAGCGATCCTCCTGCCTCAGCCTCCTGAGTAGCTGGGACTACAGTCATGTACCACCATGCCCGGCTAATTTTTTGTATATATTTTTAGTTGGCCAGTTAATTTCTTTCTATTTTTAGTAGAAACAGGGTCTCACTTTTGCTCAGGCTGGTTTCGAACTCCTGACCTTAAGCGATCAGCCCACCTTGGTCTCCCAGAGTGCTAGGATTACAGGCTAGAGCCACCGCGCTGGGTCTACACCACCCTCTTAATAGAAACATTAAGCACAGGATGGTAGGAAGAACACTGAACTGATTGGCAGTCTGAAAACTGAGAGTTTTTCCCCAACTCTACCTCTAACTCATCGAGCGACCTCAGATGAGCTATTTAACTTTGCAGACCCTGGTTTCCTCATCAGGAAAATGGACCTGATAATTCCTGCCTATTTTGCAGGGTCAGTGAGGGTCGGATGAGCTACTGCATAAGAAACTGCTTTCTAAAACCTCGAGGGCTCTGCCAGTTGAGGTGTTAGCAGACAAGGCAGACATAATCATACCTCGGTTAAACTCCATATTTTTTTTTATTTCAGCATATTATGGGAGTACAGATGTTTAGGTTACGTATAATGCCCTTGGCCCCGCTTCCCCCCCAAGTCAGAGCTTCAAGTGTGTCCATCCACCAGACGGTGTGCATCACATTCATTATGTATTTATATACCCATCCCCTCTTCCCCCCTCCCATCTGCCCAATGCACGATAAATATTATTCCTGTATGAGCACTTAGGTGTTGATCACTTAAAACCAATTTGATGGTGAGTCCTTGTGGTGCTTGTTTTTCCATTCTTGGGATGCTTCACTTAGTAGAATGGGTTCCAGCTCTATCCAGGAAAATACAAGAGGTGCTATATCACCATTATTTCTTAGAGCTGCATGGTATACATATACCACATTTTATTAATCCACTCATGTATTGATGGGCACTTAGGTTGTTTTCACATCTTTGCAATTGTGAATTGTGCTGCTATAAACATTTGAGTGCAGATGTCTTTTTTATAGAATGTCTTTTGTTCTTTTGGGTAGATGCCCAGTAATGGGATTGCTGGATCAAATGGTAGATCTATTTATATCTCTTTGAGGTATATTTAACTAAGGAGGTAAAAGACCTCTGCAGGGTGACCTGTGAAACACTGAGGAAGGAAATAGCAGAGGATGTAAACAGGTGGAAAACCAAACCATGCTCGTGGGTAGGCAGAATCAACATTGTAAAAATGTCTATACTACCCAAAGTGATCTACAGATTCAATACAATCCCTATTAAAATACCAACATCATTTTTCACAGATATAGAAAAAAAAAATTTTATACTTTGTATAACCAGAGAAGACCCTGTATAGCAAAAGCAATCCTAGGCAAAAAGGAGAAAATGGGAGGCATCAACTTACCAGACTTTAAACTATACTACAAGGCTATACTAAAACAGCTTGATACTGGCACAAGAACAGGGACATAGACCAGTGGAACAGAACAGAGAACCCAGATGTAAAACCATCCACATATAGCCAACTAATCTTTGTCAAAGACAAAAACATGCACTGGGGAAAAGAATCTTTATTCAATAAATGGCGCTGGGAAAACTGGATAGCCACATGTAGAAGACTGAAACAGGATCCACACCTTTCACCTCTCACAAAAATCAACTCATGGTGGGTAACAGACTTAAACCTAAGGTGTGAAACCACTAGAATTCTAGAAGAAAATGTTGGAAAAACTCTTACAGACATTGGCCGAGGCAAAGAATTTGCCTTTGAGGAAGCCCCCAAAGGCAATCACAGCAACAACAAAAATAAACTCCATATTTTAAGGATTGCTAGCACTATGCTCAGCTCACAAACATCTGCTGATTTCACATTTTGCCAAACCCTTCTCGGCACCCTGCATGAGAAAAGGGCCTGTTTCTTTCTTATAATCATTATGTCCCCAACAGCTAGCTCAGTGCCTGGCTTGTGGAAGGATCATGTTAAATGTGTCTTGGATGGTTAGGAGAAGAATGGGCAGAGGAATGGCTGTGGTACTGTATGAAACCCCCACTTCTCCACCTGGGCATCCTCGACTTAACTCCAGTTAGTCAATGCCCTGACAGTGTCCGTGCACCACCTTGGTCTGATTTGGGCTGGATGAGATGGAATACCACCTCCACCACCACGTCCCTTCCTCTGTGCAGCGGCACTTAAGACCATGGGCTTTTATTCACACCTTCAGGAGACACTTTGTTTTTATTGAGTCTCTATTTTGGGTGAGCCCTGTTCTATGCCCACCATCCAAGCCCTTCTGAGGCTTATGCTAGTGAGCTCACAGCCCAGAGGCTCAGTTTTCTTTGGTCCTCAATAGCCTGTGCTGATGAAGACAGAGAGGGGTGTTGGCTCAGTCATCCCTTTCTCCTTGAGCCTGCTCTGATCTTCTCTGGCTGGGGAGGTCTTGACCTTTTGGGCTCTGAATTCATTACATGGACTTTCAGAAGTACTCAGAACTTGCAAATACCGAAGCACTTAGCACAGCACTAGGCACATAAAAGGTACTGGGAAACATCTTTGTAAAACAGTTTTTCTTTCATTTCATGCTGTTTGCTGGGAACTAACCAAGCCTTTACAAAGACTAGTTCTCTCCATCCAAGCCATGTAAATGGATGTCACACGAAAACAGCATCAAAGCATGTTCAGATCCTCAGCAAACTTGACAGACCTTCCTACCACTAATAAAGCTACAGACCCCCTGACATTTTGTTTTCTTTTTTTCTTTTTTTTTTTTTTTTTGAGACAGAGTCTCACTTTATTGCCCAGGCTAGAGTGAGTCCCCTGGCATCAGCCTAGCTCACAGCAACCTCAAACTCCTGGGCTCAAGCAATCCTGCTGCCTCAGCCTCCCAAGTAGCTGGGACTACAGGCATGTGCCACCATGCCCGGCTAATTTTTTCTATATATATTAGTTGGCCAATTAATTTCTTTCTATTTATAGTAGAGATAGGGTCTCGCTCTTGCTCAGGCTGGTCTCGAACTCCTGAGCTCAAAGGATCCGCCCACCTCGGCCTCCCAGAGAGCTAGGACTACAGGCGTGAGCCACCGCGCCCGGCCCATTTTGTTTTCTATATGTGTTCTCTGCTTTTTGTACCTTAAAGTCCTTTTATTTTAATTCAGATTTCTTTGTAGCCCTTTTAGGGTGTATGAATGGGGATCAGGTTCTCTATTTCATCATTTAATTTGCTCTGTTTTGCTCTACTCCACTTTCTCTCCACTTTCTTTCTTTCACTCCACTTTCTTTTTGTACATCTCTGGCCCATGAAGAAGTTTAGAACTGTGATCATTAAGTTTTGAATCCTTCCCAAGCTTCCTAACCCTACTGGGCATAACTCTTGAGCTTTTGGCCCTCTCCCTTTCTTCTTTCCCCTCCCTGCCAATTTTGCACACTTGGTTTTCTTTCCTTTATCACAAAGCTGGCCCTCCGGATCACTGTTCCTTCTCTGTCTTACACTGCCTGTGAAGAGGCTCATCACTTCCACAGTGCTCCTCTGTTCCAGCCCAAACATTCTACCCAAATAAAGAAAATCCCCCAGGAGAGATGGCACGTCCTGCTTCATTGCCCTTCTGGTGTCACACACAGTTTTGGAATTCCGGGGCTGGCCCACTGCTAATGCGTCTGTGGTTCCCCTCCCCCACAGGTGAAGAAGACCTGAGTGTGGAAGAGGACGAGGAAGTGCTGACTCTGTTGTATGACCCATGTCTGAACTGTTACTTTGACCCCCAGACTGGGAAATACTACGAGTTGGTATAATCAATCCCTCCTTCCAGGACAGAGAATGGCTACCCAGTCGGAGCAGGGTAGCAGTTCAGAGTCACCACAGCTTGGGCAGTGGGCAGGCCCACGGAGTCAACAGTAACTGAGAGAAATGAATTCACTTAGTGAATAATATTCAATGCTAAGAATATCCACATTTTTTTGTGGATGTGTGTGATTTTGAAACTGAAGGAATTAATACAGAAACAAGATTTTAGGACTTTGAATTGGTTCGTGTTTGTTTGTTCTCATCCTACATATAATTTTGTTTATTTCATATAATTTTATGTAAATGAATTAAGAGTTATTAATTCAAATTTTTTTGCAGTGTTAATCTGTAAATGATGGCTTGATATACAGAAAACATATTCTTATTTAAAAGATCCCTGAGTACCTTTTATTTTGTGACATATTTGTATTAAAAATAAAGTATGATGGTCAGAATACCTTTTAAACTGCTTCTTTTTATTCACTCCACTTTCTTTATGAGAATATTCCTAAATGACATTTCCCTTTCCTTAGACTCTGAGAAAAGGAGACATTTCGAACTGTTCAGATTTTATGATCACATTTTATTGGCAATGGCCCCACTATTTCCATTTCCTTATAGTTCAACCAGAGTTTGCCAAAGGTCCCAACATTGTTAATCACTTAAGCTGCTTAATGCTATACTTTTCTCTCTTTTTTTAAATCTTTTTCCAATTATCTCTGAATTCTAGTAATATGGTCCACATCGTGTAGCATAGATTTAACAAGAAGTCACCCATTCGAACATGCCCCACACCTTACCACTTCTGTGACTTGGGCCTAGAGAAATCTTGGCGGCTTTCCCTGGTTTTTAAGGTTATGTCAGTGTAACTCTGTTTTGCTTGCTGTATCACAAGGGAAAATTCATGTGCCTCCTGCATTCAGATAGACAGCAGTTGAATTGTGTGCCAACTGTGTTAATATTGAGCTCGAGGAAGTACTTTACTGTATTAGTTGGCATAGTTTGTTATTTAATAAAGATTTTTTAATAAAGAAGAGTACCGATGGAAATGAAAAATTATTGGTGTACAGTTGGATTTAATGGTAGTACTGTAATTTCATTTAATGTCGCTTGATAGAGGAAATAAGAGCTTTTTCTCAGGAGTAGATTTGGACTCCTATTCGCAGGATCATACATTATTTAGAGCTATGTTTGTGTTCGATAAGCTTTTAATCCTGTTGTTCATAAAGTATTCCTTCGTTATGGATTTTTCTCCAAAATCTTTATACTTACCAAGTGAAAATGAATAAATGAGGCTTTGCAAAGCATGCAGAATGATAAAAGAGTTGGAGTATCTTGATTTGGAGTAGGGCTTAGAAGGCCTTGCTCCTGCTCTAAATAGTCTCAGGACCACCCTATAAATAAAGGAGTCAATTAGAAGTTCATACTAATTAAGACTTGTCATTACAAATACCGGAAACATCATGAGCTACATTAAGGAACAAAAAAAGGATACAAGACAGCCTAATGAACCCCAAAACAGAATGCTATAAGGCCTCCAAATAAATTCTAGCTGGGACCTAGAGGACTATAGAGAATTCTTTTGGGATTCTTAAATTACAAGCGATGGACAGCCTTGATCTCAGAATTCAAAGACTTGCCGAACGAACAGTCAAGCTCTGGGAGGCACAGGCATCCAAGCACCTTCAGGGATTACTGTAGCAGCAACTAGCAGTCTCCCATGATGATGGTCCCCACGATGACAACGCTATGTTTTTCTGCCTTGGATTTCTGCTGAAGGAGCAAGAGGCTAGTAGGTTTGACTTGTCAGTCATCCCCAGGAGCACACGGAATGGGGACGAGAGAGTCCCTAGAGGAGAAGAGGGCACTGCTAACAAAATGGGGAGGGATGCCAGCCAGGCAAAAACAACAGACGTCTACCCTGGGAGTCCCGAAGTGTCGTCTCTGCCGCTTATCTCCAATTCGCTTTGCCCGGTCTTCTCTCTCCACCCACTCCCCATGACTTTCTCAGCTACTCAGTCAACCTGCCGGAGCATTCAGCTACACAGACTATCAACTCTCAATCCCAAAAATCCCAGAGTTGCAGGTCCCGCTGGCCCCGATTGGTCCGGTGGGCACCAGCGCCCTCTTCTGTGGATGAGGGAGCAAGGCAGCTAAGGAGTCCGTGTGAGCAGACGTTCCAGAAGTGTCTGCCACAAGGTCTCATGATCCCCTTTCTACATTTTATTTGCCTTTTTTAAAGGGGGTAGCTTCATTTCTATTAAGATTTCTGCAGAAAATTTGAAAAATAGAAGTGGATGTGCTTCCCGCTGCCAATTTTAAACCAAAGAGTACGTCCAGTTTACCTGCAAATTTGTTAACTGGGCAACACTTATTCACTGGCTATCAAATTTGGCTGCACATAAGGATCTTCTGGAATGTTTGTAAAAGCACTGATGTCTAGGTTCCACATCCAGAGAGTCTGATTTGGTTTGTCTCAGGTGCAGCCTGGGCATCAGGATTTCTCAAAGCCTCCCGTGACTGATGTACAGTCACGGCTAAGAAGCTGCTGTGGACCAGATCCAGCTCTGCCTGATGGCGTTCATGCCTGTGCCGGAGAGGCTATAGCGTCAGTTTCCATTTTCCGGACCTTAATGTCTGCTTTTCTAATTAAATGTGTACCAAACCTTTATATCTGGAACTACCAAAAGTGGACACTAAAAAATAGAGTGATTCAATACAAAAATGCATCTTAAGATCATTTGGTATCAATTTTGGGAGTAATTCAAGCAGTTTTTTTGTTTCTTATCAGAATGCAACTTACAAGTGAATTTAAGGCATCAGTCTCTAAATTATGAGCCCAGTTAATGGGAATTATGGAAAAACAACTGTCAGCGATACATGGCATCCAATCAATGACTAAGCCTCCCTGGCAATTATAAGTTCTTGCTCCCTCCAATTAATTTAATTTTATTTTCTATTAAAGGAAAATACTGACATATGCATAATAGACACTTAGGCAAAAAACTTTGTCCAATTGTATTTCTCTGTGTTTTTAGATTAGCTTCATTTAAATCAGCCATTTCAACCACATCTTGATTTTTTTAATGAAAATTATGTTTAATAACCAAGAATAATGTAGTCACAAAATGTGCAACCTGAGGCACAATTAATTAAAAGAACTAATTTTAAAATTGCCCTTTGGTTTTAATTAAATATCTAGCTGGTGAAAGTTTCTGGACTTTTTTTTATATATATAAACTGTGAAATGACAGTAAGTACAGTACTAAAATTTGGTTTATTCCAGCTTATATCCTGTGACTCTCAATCTTCAATCAAAATAGCCAGAATAATGAAAATTAAGACTCACCTGCCAGACCCAGTGGCTCACCCCTGTAATCCTAGCACTCTGGGAGGCCAAGGTGGTAGAATTGCTTGAACTGAGAATTCAAGACCAGCCTGAGCAAGAATGAGACCCTGTCTCCAATAAAAATACAAAAATTAGCCAGGCATGGTGGTGTGCACCTGTAGTCCCAGCTACTTGGGAGACTGAGGCAGGAGGATCGCTTGAGCCCAGGAGCTTGAGGTTGCTGTGAGCTAGGCTGACTCCCCAGCACTCTACCCGGGGCAACAGAGCCATGCTACGTCTCAAAAAAAAAAAAAAAAAAAAAACAAAGAAAAAGAATTTCTTATTCACATATGGTTTTAGCATAAGATTTCTTTTTCAAACATCATTTTGCATTCCAGAAAAGTTGGTCATAAAGAGAATTCTTGCCAAGCAAATCTCATTTTCCCCCACTGTAATAGTTGAGATAGAATCATCTAATTGGGCCTAGAAAGGACAATCAAGATAATTTCTTTGAACTCTCTGATTTTACAACTGAGAAAATCGAGAATCAGATTTGGCAATTAATTGTCCAGAGGCACTCAAGCTGTGAAGGGGAAAGTGAGGCCCATGGTTACTCACTTCTGAGCCAGTTCTTTCCCATCCTGAGGAAATTAAGAGGAGAATTCAAATGACAGATTTAGATGGAACACCACAGACCTCGTAGGGCAGTTGGTCCCCAACTTTTGGGCCACCAGGGACCATTTTCATGGAAGACAATTTTTCCATGGACTAGGGAGGAGGGATGGTTTCAGCATGATCCAAACACATTACATTTATTCTTCACTTTGTTCCTATTATTATTACATTATAATATATAATGAAATAATTATACAACTCACCATAGGTTGAGGACCCCTGCTGTAGCGAGGTCTCCAGAGGATGCTAGCACCCTTCCAGGAGTCTGGGATCTCTGATTCTCACTTAGTGTTTTCTTCCCTTTTGCTCTGTGCAAATTCTTTCTTCCCTCAGTCATTAGCCATTTAGCCTCAGGGATCAGCGTTTCCCAAGAAACAGAACTTCCTTTAAATGTTCCTAAATGCAGTGGGAGTGGGGAAGACGTCCATGGCCATACAAAGGTGGGAAGTCCTAGAGAAGTGGAAATAGTCATTTGTCTGCCAGAGAAGTCCTCGATGGCTTTGGTAGACTAACATGCACAGTGAATCTTCGATGGAGGAGTTTGAATATGCAGCACTCCTCAGATTTATTTGTCTGCAGAGCATCTCAAGGGTCCTGTCCTCTCACAGAACCTCTTTTGAAAGCTGCTGCTATAGATCACTTCTCTGGAGCCTGGGAGCCCCTCCCCCCACCAGAACTCACAGAAATGTGTCCCCCCCGCCACTGCCCCGTGTGCAGTTTGGTTGGTTGCTTGCTTGCTTGGTTAGTTGGTTAGGGGTGTGTGTGTGTGCATGTTGTTCAGTGGGAGGGAAGTTGTTCGGTGGGATTTTAGGGAGGTTGTTTGTTTGTTTTGCTTGTTGTTTTTTGCTTTGCCCAGGTATTACACAGACCCCTGAGCGGGCTGTAACATTATTCTTTAGACACACTTTTCATCCAGAGCAGGGTATGCTGAAGCCTGAATATTTCTTGAATCTGAGGTTTTGGTCACCTGAGATGGAGAAATTTTCTTTCTCATATTTTAAATTATACAAACCTCTCACTGTAGGCAGTGCAGTTAACTTATAACAAAGGATAAATCTAAGTGAAAGTTCATTCATCATGAATATTGGAGCTTTACATCTTAATGAATATTTTGGTTCTGGTTTGCATGGTTTTAATATAATTTAGAATCACATTAAGTCAAAATAATTTGACTTATAAGAATTAAATGACCAATAAACATGAGCCACAGATAACACTAATTTTTACTGCTGACATATTCTTCTATAGTTAATCACCTGTAATTCTGTGAGGCATTACAAAAGTGAAGTGTGGGAAATGGTATTGATTAGTTTTCATCAGCCCAACTTATCATTGTCAGTGTTTATGCTGAACCTGGCAAGATTTAAGCATATAAACTTGTTCCTAATAGTAATAAGTGTTGTCAATATTTTAACATGTGAATCAGGAGAAATTCTCTCTAATTTGCTGCAGTGGATATTTCCAAAAGCATGGGAAAAGGAGTGCTCTTGAGACCTTAATAACTGACATAAGCAAAATCATCTGGGAATATTTGGCTTGAGAAATCACTCTTTGTTTATTTCTGATAATATGCCATACTGAAATATAATTTCTATTAATGATGGAGTTTCAGTAATCTATAAATAAGTCATGAGATGGGATTAAAATCATCCCCAGTTTTGCTTTATGGCTTTCTAAGCCAAAGATTATCTCAATTGAAGAAAATCTAACAGGATTTCACCATTTATTTTTGTGGTTTTTTTCCTACTTACTTGCAAAAGTTATTCAGACATTTCAAACACTGTAAACTTACAAACCTTTTAGCCAACTCAATTGAAAAGTGCCTCCCTTTTCCTTTAAAACTTTTTTGACTGGTCAGAGAAATTGGTAGCATCCTATATTGTAAGCTAATTTTAGTAAGCAGAGTATCTTCTTTCCTCCAATACTTGTCTTTTCTTTGACTTTTGAAATTAGATAAAAATTCATCTAGGTATCTAGGTCTGGACAGTATGCCTATAGTACCTTTTCAATTTGCTTATTTCAAAAGGTTTTAATCTTCCTAAATCAGGTAGGACTTCTCAGGAACATTGCCATTATCAAAAGATATTTAAGAAGAAAAAAGATGGCTCTATTTTTTAGCTAATTATAAGAATCTACGGATGTTTCAAAGCCCAGATAAAGAGAAAAAGAGTAAGTTCAGAGATTCCTGTTATAAACTGCTTGGATTAGCAAACACATGACCACTGAGGTTGTCTATAGCCTTAATTTATAAGGGCCGTCACTGTCTGCATTTCCTCTGTAATTTTTGATATCCCTTTCCACGTTTTGCCAGTTGTTACTTTCAATCTAATACAGTGGCTGTCCACCTTGACGGCGCATTGCATTGTGGGTGGAAGGCGAAGCCTGCAGCCGCTGCCTGCCTCCCAGCCCCGAGCGTCCTCCCTGCTCTGGGCCAAGCTGCGCCCTGGGCATCTCGGTGTCTAAAGCTCCTAATGACCCTCACGTGCAGCCAAGGCTGAGCCCTCTGGCTTAACCTGTTCTCTTCCTTATCTTTACCTTTCTTCTTTCCTTCCCGTGGTGCCAGGATGAGCAGTTTGGGAGTTCTCAAGGGCATGTAGTGTCAGTGAGATTCTGCAGTTTCAGTCAGCAGACTCGCTGTCAGTTGATGGACCTCATCCGGGGACAGTCCAGCCATCTTCAGACAGCCTGCTCAGCCCACGTGGTTGCCGGCCGCCAGCATGGAAAGCGTGGCCTGTTTTGCCTTGTGTGCCTTTCTTCTTGTGTACATTCTTCTTCCTGGGCGTCGGATTGTATTCTTTGTTAATGAGTATAGCCGAGTTTCAGCTTCCAGATTAGCAAAGGGAGGAGGGTTTGTTGAGCGACCCCTGAGGATGATGGGAGTCACTGTCTCGGGCCATCAGTATGTGTGTGCCTGTATGTGCCTTGTGACCAGGGTCCACCAGCATTATTGAGTTCAGTGCTGCTAGGCGGTTCTGGAGTCTTTCCGTTTGTAGTAGCCCTCAGTGAATCAGACCTATCGTTCTTCCACATAAAAATGCCATTTATTCGTATCTGAGCAAAGGTGTAGACCTGAGGCTTTCAATTTCCCATATCGATGGGACTATGGGACAGGCACTGGGACTTTAAAAATCATTCTGAAATTACCCCCTTCAAAGTCATAGACCTTTCGTAAAGTGTGTCTTGTACACTGCCTTGAACAGGACATGCCTTGGGCTGCGAAGGACATTAGACAGTGAACGTACAGGGGGGTGACATGGTGCGGAAAAAAGAGGCGGGAGGGGACAAGGAAAGGAAGAGCGGAGGCCAAGAGACCGGGAAGGCGACAACTAAGTCGGGGGGACTGGGAGGACCACAGGCCCTGCCCCGAGTAGCTTTGCAGTGCACAGATGGGGTAACACCCTTTTGTGCGGTGAGACCATGAGTTAGTTTTTTCTAAAATCTTAAAGGACAATTTAATTCCAGAAAGCCAGAGAACTTGGAGACATCCAAGATATTGACAAATGAACCACACATGGAAAAGCACTTAGCACACAGTCAGTGCTCAGGAAATGTTCACTGTTATGAATATTATTAATGCCTGGGCCTGGTGGACCAAGGACATTCAGGTTTGGACCTCTGGTGATATGCAACGACTGTAGCATCATCCCTAAAAGCATGCATGTGCCCATAGGAGTCAGAGTTTTATATTTCGCCCTATTATAAGACTAAGCTGAAAGAAGTGTTTTGTCAGTACTCTGGAACAGGGGGAGCATCAGTTTCGTGCAATGAGCCATAAAGAAAACTAATAATTTCCTGAGAATTAGGAGAAACAGGGCCAACACTGATTACAGACTAACACCTGGGGCCATGTAGTCAGAAGACAGACATTCCAGAAATTTTCTCAAGCTGTATTTATTCAACATTTGTAATAATTCAGGTCTGACCCATATCACTGAAATAATTGACTCTACCATGAACTTTCAGAGTCTTACTCTTGAATAAAATAAAAACCTAAGACCAAACCAACAACTTCTTTTTAAAAAGATTTTCAGAAATGATCGATTCTGGGCTAAGCAGCTTGTGTGTGTTAGAGGGTTTTTTTTACTTTTATTCTTCATGGTGTGGTATAGGATTGTTCCAAATCATCTCATTTTATCTGTTAATACACTTTTTCCCTTAAGGCATATGAGGAATATTTTAAATAATTAATGTATATTTGTTTAAACAGAGTCTGTAATCCAGATTTTGTGTAATTTCAGAATGGCTTTTCCCTCTTAGGCAAAATTAATGAGGTTTTTCTAACGATTGGATAAGATTATGTTAAGAAGTGATAGAAATAATCTTTTTCAGCTTTGCCTTTATTTTCTGTTCGGAAGATTAGCCATCCCCTACAAATGTTTCTCCCCAAATTTCCATCAGGAACTTAATCAAAAGTTATAGATACAGAACATTCTACCAAAGAAATACCAGTGTCTTCAAAACCACAGTTTTCCATCCTTTTCAGAGGTGTTTGTTGCTTTGACAACTGAGCAGAGGGGAGATTCACAGTCGTCCTCCCTCCGTAGCTGTTTTTGCCACGGCTTTGGTGCCATGTTGGGTGTTAGAAGCCCGCTGGGGTGAGAAGCAGTTTTCTCCTTATTCTCTTTACTCTCCTACTAATTCTAGCACCATCCGATTATATTTCCGTTTCCAATGCCAAGCTGTAAAAAAAAGAAAAGAAAAATTGTACACATCAGCCTATAAATAGTGTATACTATAAATTTCTTGTAATGTTTTCTTAAAGCTATAATTTTGTCCACCTGAAGTGATAAAGGGCATTTAAAGCATCTCTTGATCAATCCTGAACTACCCAGGGTTCTGGCGTCAGGCTGCCATGTGCTCACATTCTATGGACAATATCTACAACTTCATCATAACAATTACTGATTCGGGTTTATGTGCAAAGCTCTATGGTTTCTAAAATGCATTTTATGGTATTCCTGTAGTATTGCCACCTGAGCTAAATTTGATAAATACCATCAGTTTATGTATCAAAGGGAAATTGTCCGTTTCTTTCATCTGACCTAATGAGTCATTTGTTAGTATAGGCTCTGGACTGTGACTCTGCTCAACGCTTTATTCTGTCCCAGAAATTCTACTGTTACCACTGGGCAAAAAAATGACTCTCTTGGTGATTGTCCTCATTTATTGAGCTCTCACTGTGTTCCCAAGAGTCACACTGAACTGTATGCATACATGTGCTCATTTGATCCTCACAACAACTCTGAAATAAGCATTAATCCACTTTATAAATTAGGAAAGTGAGGTACACCGGATTCAAGAACTCTCCTGAGTGATGACACAGGGATCAGTCCATTAGGCCTGGCTGCCATCAAGCCTTATGACTTAACTATAGGCGGCACCGTTGACCAGCAGTCGTTCTAGTGATGGCTAGGATCCAGACTGCTTGTTAACAAAGGAAATGTTAATCATGGCACCTTGCTTCCAGCTTAGGTGTGAGCTCCATAGTTGCAGCTCAAGAAATATTTTTCCTGTTTATCTGCTGTCCGTTTTACTTAAGAGTCTACATTTTTAAAAAGTCCATGAGGAATTTACCTTCACATATACCTAAATATGTTTCAAGGTTATTGATATGTTTGCCTATTAGGAGCATTCTTTCTGTCATCTACGAATTTAATAACAGGAAACCGCTAAACGTGGCACACAGGTATCATTTCAACAATCAATTTCTTCTCCACGTGGCATCCTTTTCACTCCTCCCATCCCCCTGGTGTTTCTATAGTAACCTGACATCCTCAGCTACCACCTTCTTGTTGGCACCAAAGGATCCTTTATAATCAGCCCTCCTCTTGTTCTGAAATGCACCCTTCAGTTCATAACCCAACAGATAGTGTGTAAGTTTAACAGGACCCAAGGCTTTTCTTGAGTTAAACTCACATGTTCAGAGGAGTGAAAACATCAAGAATTGTGGTGTGTAGGATTCAGCTTTCAGCTTAACAATGAATAAAAAAGAACCAAGCTGGTTTCTGGGATCTTGGGAGTCAACTGAAGCCCCTTCACACCCACTAGTTTCTCCTACTGCTTATACAGTGAAGACTGTTAGTGACCACGGATACAGCCACATCTAAGAAAGGAAAGTTCCAGAAAGTTATCTTCTCCAAGGTTAGTGTCATGTTTTTCTCCTGAAAAGCCTCTAGGTTTCCCATCTATAGGACAGCATATGACACGATTCTTTTGGTCCCATCAGATAATCAAGCTCATGGCAAAGGCAGAAGAGCCATCTCGGCTGGGTCTCAGCACCAGCCAGGCATTCAAGTCATCTCCAAGTGGGTCGGATGCACACTCGCGGGATGCCCAACCCCCCCTCACAGAAAATGGTTATCGTTCACCTTCCAACTCAAGTGCTATCGCTGAATCATACTGCTGGTCATGTATGCTGAATTATAGTTTTCTAAAAAATAAATTCTGTAAGTATTTTATGGACAGCCAATTACATTGCATTTGTCATTTGAGGAGATGAAAATAATTAATTTTTCAAATGTAAACATTCAAATTTCAGCAAACCATCCCCATTTGTAATCTTTCTCTGGCCACAACAGTCAACTCAACTGGCGGCAAATCCATCCTTGTAGTTGCCGAGACTGGAAAACTTGGAAGCAACCTTTGGTTCCTTATTTTCTCTCACATCCCACTTTCAGACTGTCAGGAGAGCCTATTGGTTTTACTCTGAATCTATCCAGAGTTTGACACCTTCTCCCGACTCTCACCTTTATCACCCGGGACACCGTTGTGGTCGTCGCTCATGGTCTCATTTTGTGTAGCCTAGTAACTCACTGCCTGCTTCTACCGCTGCTCCTCGTCTAGGCTATTTTTAATTTTTAATTGACAAATAATAATTGTATATATTTATGGGATATGATGTGAAGTTTTGATCTATGTATATTTTATGGAATGATTAGATCAAGTTAATTAACATACCCGTCACCCCACATACAGTACTCACCAATTTTTGGGGGGTGTGGTACAGACATTTGAAATCTGCTCTCTTAGCAGTTTTGAAAAATACATTACATTATTATTAACTATAGTCACCTTGCTGTGCAAGAGGTCTCAAAAGCTTACTCCTTCTGTCTAATTTTCAACATACCAGCCAGAGCGAGCCTTTAAAATGGCATCATATTGTGTCCCTCATCTCTGAAAGCCTTCCAGGGAGTTTCAACATTCAATAATGATGGACTAACTTAGCCTTTCATTGGGAACAACTAAAAGTCTTACGGAAAACAAACAAACGGAAAAGCAAAATGAAATCTGTTGGAAGACACCAGACAGTTACTGTGACAGTAAGAACTCGGGGAGCCAAGATAACAGAGCAATAGGAAAAACCGGTAAGCCTGACATTCAGGGTCACTTTTCCCTTGCTGAGTCCCAAGCCGTGGAGGACAGTCTGAGAACATGAGCAGAGGTTCCTGAAATACCGTCAGCTAGAGAAACACAAGTTCAGAGCCTCCCAAGGAGGAAAGGCTCTGTTAATCACTGCCAGCTTACAAGAGACTCCGAAGAACAACGCCCTAGGGACAGAGGTGGTGCTGGTTGTACGGCTCAGGGCTCCCAAAGGCTAGAGCCCACCTTCCGATCTATGACTGGACTAAGGTGATCTACCCATGTAGTAACTGTGACCACAACAAAATATGAATCTTTTTTGTAGGAAGATAACGCCATCTAGAGCCCCAAGTTAGCCTTTCTAATTTTTCCAAAATTTAATCCAAAACAAGTCAGAATGTAATCAGAAGACAAGCAAAAATGACAGACAAAGGCCGGGTGCGGTGGCTCATGCCTGTAATCCTAGCTCTCTGGGAGGCCGAGGTGGGCGGATCCTTTGAGCTCAGGAGTTCGAGACCAGCCTGAGCAAGAGCGAGACCCCATCTCTACTATAAATAGAAAGAAATTAATTGGCCAACTAATATATATAGAAAAAATGAGCCGGGCATGGTGGCACATGCCTGTAGTCCCAGCTACTTGGGAGGCTGAGGCAGCAGGATTGCTTGAGCCCAGGAGTTTGAGGTTGCTGTGAGCTAGGCTGACGCCAGGGCACTCACTCTAGCCTGGGCAATAAAGTGAGACTCTGTTTCAAAAAAAAAAAAAAAAAGAAAAAACAAAATGTCAGGGGGTCTGTAGCTTTATTAGTGGTAGGAAGGTCTGTCAAGTTTGCCGAGGATCTGAACATGCTTTGATGCTGTTTTCGTGTGACATCCATTTACATGGCTTGGATGGAGAGAACTAGTCTTTGTAAAGGCTTGGTCAGTTCCCATCGGATGTTTCTCATCTGCCATCTTCTGGGCGGGCTTCATGGCTTTTATTTCTTTTTCTTGACTTATTGCATTGGTTTGGACAACTAGTACAATGTTGAATATAAGTGATAATAGGCCTGCCCAGAAGATGGAGGATGAGAAACACCGCCAGACATAGTGTCTCTGAAGAAAAGACAGATTCTAGCAGAAATTAGAAGAAAGAAGCAAGAAGACGAGCCTACATTGGATGAGGGTCGGCGGGAGGAGTACCTGAGACCACGGGAGACTCCACGGGAGGAGGTCACGGAGGAGAACTGGAAGCTGGGACCCCCGGAGCAGCCCGGAGACCAGCAGGAAGGGTAGGTGGATCTGCCGTTTCCCCTCCCCTGCATCCCGGACTGCTGGTGGGCTCCCCAGCAAGCGGAGGGACCTGCGGAAACCAGCCCAGCGACGACCGCCGCCAGTGAGTGGTAAGCCAGTAGCGGACGCGGCACAAGGCTCCCACCTCCCTCGGGCCACCTCCGTGTGCACAGACCCGAGACGCGCGGCAGACGCCATATTGCCTCCTACTCCCCTCCCCCGACCCTACCCACGGCTGCCCAGAGAGACAGAGAGACAATATAGCCACCAGCCGGAGGAACCTCCAGGGAACGGGACCTTCCCTTTTGGGGCCCTACAGCTGACTAAGGGGAACTCAGACTGTGAGCTCTCTGCCCGCCAGCCCTCCCAGGTGCTGCTGGCACGGTGATCCCAGGAGAACGGGGCAGAGCCTGAGGTTGAGAGACATAGACCTGGCTTGGGCTCCCTGTGGGTGAATTGGGACAGACACTCGTCTCCCTGGTGGGGACAAAGTTTGAACTCTGGGACCCAGAGGTCAGACCTGCAGACCACATCCTGGGCACCGAGGCCTCGCATTGCACCGGG
>VSMD01079399.1:0-34298 GCA_008750895.1 Mirza zaza | reverse complement strand
CCTCAACAGAAATGCCAGCTTCCTGAATTGGAACACTGATTTCCCAAACAGATGTCAGACATTAGCCACTGGCCTTAGCTGCCATCAATATTAATCAGCTAATCTTAACATTAGCAAAACATATGCATCTTAAGGATGAACTTGTACTACTATTATGTAAAGGACAATTGTTAGCAAATTCTAATAATTAGGATGATGTCAGCACATCTATTGTCAACTACAATAATCCTTTAAAAGAAACTCAGATGTCTCTTCTTGGTTTAATAGGGACTTTAGTGTCATTTAGAGTTTATATGCTTGAATTTCCTAAATTCATGATAGTAATACATGAACATTTCTTTTTTACATTGGTAAGAATAGAGAACTTTCTTATGTCTATCTTTTATTATCAACAGGACCTCAATTACAAATTACTAATATAAATTTATTATTTATGTATAGACATTTCTAAAATCTATGGCATGTCACGGTTGTATATATAAATTTGCTATCTGTGTATTAATTGGATTTTTCTATTCTTTTGTTAATAAATAACTACACATAAATATTGTTCTGAAAATTTTTACAAAAATGAGCTTATTTATATTTTTTTAAAAATGATACCATATAGTGGCACAAAAATGGTGAATTTAATTTTTTTTTTCTTAATTTGATATCAAAATGGCCTGAAAATGCCTTTTGCTGGTCCAGCATGTCTGAGTCTACATCAGAAACACCTGTCAAATCATTTAAACTTCTTGCTTTTTCTGTCTTCATACACTGCCACATATATCTCCATGGACAATTAAGCCTTTATAAGCACTTTTGTGGTTATTGCTGCTAAGGGCAACGATAATCACAGTAAATTATCTCCTCTTATGATGCAACATGACTCAGATCCTGATACAATTCTCAGACACATTCTTTAGTAGCGAGACTGAAGTAATGACCTTGCTATTTGTATGTTCAAAATGTAATGGAATCACAAGCAATTATACTCATTCACACAACAAATAGGTAACAAATGCCTACTATGTTCTATACAGTGCATTAAGGCCTGGAAAGACATAATTTATCCAGACAAACAAAGCACCTGCCGTCATAGGATTTAGAGTCTATAAACAGAGCACAAGTTAAAATACAACCCTGATATCTACTGTACAGAATATCAGGTCTATATACTTGAGGATCAGTCTCCATTAGGAATAATATGATTAAAAAAACAACTGTAGGAGGAAAGTGAGAAAGGTTGTATCATGGAAAACTAAACAAAAGAAAGGGGCAAAGAGCTCTGAATGGAAGAAAGTATAGATAAGAAGATGGTGACAAATTAATGTGCATTCATGACATCTTCTACAGGCACAGAGGAATTTTCTCAAATCAGACAAAGATTCTGAAATAAAATGAAGGTCAGTGTGTAAGACAAAGGACAGAGTGAGGAGGCTTTGGGGTTCTCTGCAACAGTGAAGTTTTGGGCCTCCCATGGTGTTCACTTATGCTAAAAACGCAGTCCCAATTACCAGAGTGATAATTGAGAATTGGTTTTATCCATAAGCATTGCAAGAGTCATTAAGAATGGCCATAGTCACAGGATGTTAGCAATACTAATTTTGATTCTCTGTGTACAGCAAGAGCTAATGGATTATGTATAGAGTGTGTCACCTACATCCTTGTACCTAAATAGAATTTTTAGAAGTGAAAAGACATCGTGGCTCTGGCACTGCTTTCTAAAGATATAGGACTTTTATTCTATTTCCTTTACATAAGGAATTTGATTTGAAATGAGTGTATAGATGGGAACAGGGGGAACTTTGGGATCCCCTAGGCAATAAGAAAGCATGGTCTTATGTAATGCTGTACCAATTTATTTTATGCATGCTGATAAATTTTCTATTTCTGAGATATTTTCATTTGTAAGCATATACGTGTGTGTGTATGTGTGTGTGTGTGTGTGTGTGTGTGTGTGTATATATATATATATTTAGTTTTATTCTCAAACTAATAACCTTCCCTAGAGGGAAATACTTAGGAAGGATATAATTTATCTGAAGAATATTCATCTGTTCATATAAATGTTTTGATGTATCAAACATATACTAATAAACACATGCCTATAAACTCAGATTTCATAAGACACGCTGGTTTATATGGACATTAATCAAAAGGTCTAAATCAAGTTAGGATTCCAAATGTCTTTAAAAATAATAGAGAGTTAAGTAATCTTCCTTTTCTGATAAGTGCACATTCATCACACCAGTGTTCTCAGAAAGATGCTGAGAAATTCTAATCTTACAGAGAGAAAGTAGGGGAATATTCATATCTGTCTCTGCTTTCTGTATTTATTATCATGGTATTTCACAATCACATGTATATGTTTTTCAAGAACACAAGGATATAGAGCTACCTAATCACAGACTTGTTCAAATAGAAGATACTTAACTATCTTCTAAGAATTAAGGAAATCAGATTTTGTAGAGCCAGGGGATATGGAAGGTAAATTCTAAATTTACCACAACACATTTAAAAAACACAAATATTTGAAAAAGAAAAGTATTTGTTTGACTTTCCATTTTTCTTTTCATAATAAAGAGATGAATCATTTCATAATACTTAGCAATAGCACAGGAATGTGATCCATATACCCTTGAAGTAGACAAGGAAGTTTTCCCTGGAAAGAATTAAGAAGAAGTTTTCCCCAGAAAGAATTAAGTGTAAACAACCTGCCAAATCTGTTAAGTCAACTAAGAGCAATGCTAATGGAACTGAATTTTTAAATAGCATTGGTCCATTTGTCTATGCCACTTGGCCAGATGGTCTTACCTGCTTTCTACCTACCTCTGCATTTCCTCTTTTGGATTAGACAGTCTTAGATTCTGTTGAATAGACATCTAAATACTGCCTGCATATTTCTTTTTAAGGCTTTCGTTCAATTACTTATTTATTCAACACATATAAAGAGTGCTCATTATATGCCTGGCACTGTGCCAGACCATACGTATAAAACTGCAAACAAAGTAGGCTTCTTCTCTTCATGGAGATTACCATCCAGTTGACATGGTTAACAAATCATACTTCTAGTGAAACAGATGATTGCTTACACCTGTTTATCTCATCTCCCTTCTCGTGCTTCACCAAGGTGATGGTAAATTATTGTTATTATTATTTTTATTTTAGCGTATTATGGGGGTACAAGTGTTAAGGTTACATATATTGCTCATGCCCCCTACCCCCTTGAGTAAGAGCTTCAAGTGTGTCCATCTCCCAAACGTTGCACATCTTACTCATTGTGGTTGTATATACCCATCCCTTCCTTCCCCCTCCCACCCTCCTGACACCCGATAAATGTTATTCCTATATGTCCACTTAGGTGTTGACCTGTTAATACCAATTTGCTGGTGAGTACATGTGGTGCTTCAAATCAGTTCTACCTCTGTGGAAAGCAATATGGAGATACTTCAAAGTGATACAAGTAGATCTACCATTTGATCCAGCAATTCCACTACTGGGCATCTACCCAAAAGATCAAAAGTCACTTTATGAAAAAGACACATGCAGTCAAATGTTTATAGCAGCACAATTCACAATTGCAAAGCTGTGGAAACAACCCAAGTGCCCATCAATTCATGAGTGGATTAATAAAATGTGGTATATGTATACCATGGAGTACTACTCAGCTTTAAGAAACAATAGTGATATAGCACCTCTTGTGTATTCCTGGATACAGCTGGAAACCATTCTACTAAGTGAAGTATCTCAAGAATGGTAAATTATTATTACATAAACCCAAGGATAGAAAACAAGAGAACAGAAAACAGCAGGCAAGTTATTTCCAGTTGTTAGAAGGCAGAACACATATGGAGGAGTGATAACAGGCTTAAAAGAGCAGAGAGAATAATAATACAAATGCCTATGAGGGCAAAGGACAGCCAAACACCTCGCTTCTCCTCTTTGAGGAAATTGAGCTGGGGAGGCTCTAGACTCATGGCTATTGGTTAAGTTTGAGGGCATAAATGAGGGGTCAGCTAAAACCAGAGAGAAAATCTGAACTATACATTAAGTTGCAGCATGTTAATTGGTCTTTCTCTAACCTGTACCCAGAATCCTGGCAGACAGGAATAACTTCCCCCCAATAATACCTGATCCAACCAACACATACCCAGGAGGTGGACTGGAGGATTCCTTGACAAAAAACTAAATGGCACTTGGGAAAACAGAAAAAGACCATATGAGGGTCCCTAACAAAAAGGCTGATCCAACAACCTCCGTCTATAGAAAAGCTCCACTGTCACCAAGACCCATCTCAGCTAAATAAAGTTTCCAGTCAAGAAAATGCCCAACCAGAAAAAGGAGAGCCCAGAATAAACATAATGACAAACTGAGTAAAGAAACCCACAACCCAAAGAGTAGAAAATTCATAGACATTATAGATAGATCCTGAATATCCTCAAAAAGAAGAGATGAAAATGTAGTCATAAAATTAAAATATAACTTTATAAGAAATATTCAAAGAAAAAGGACAGATGCTGAAAAGTCTAATTTTTTTTTAATTCAGTGGTAAGTTTAGAAGATAGAGTCAAAGAAATATTCCAGAAATAAATATAAAATATGAGAGAAAAGATCAATCTATCCAGGTCTAACATCTAAATTATAGGAGTTCTAGAAAGAGCAAATAAAATAGAATGGTGTGATTATAAAAGAAAAAATAATAACAATAAAAGAAAATTCCTGGAAATGAAGAATACGTATCTCTAGAATAAAAGGGCCTATGAAGTCAGTGCAATAAATAAGAAAAGATCCCTAATAGTGTTCATCACTATGAAATTCCAAAACCTCTGCTTAAAGAGTTTCTAAAATGTTTCATAAAGAAAAAAAAAAATGCAAGCTTTCAAACAAATGAACATTCTGATAGAAAATGACTTTTAACCAGGCTTTCTATATTATTTAGCTACTTTCATAATAATGCCCTGTTACAAGCTGCACTATAATTCAGTGACTGATAAAAACAAGCATTTATTTTTTACTCATGCTTCTGCAGATTGCCTTTGCCTTTGGTTAAGATCCTATAAACGAGGTTCAGCTGGGTTTTCCTCATGTGACTCTCATTTTTTCTGACTCTCATTTTTCTCTTATGTTCCAGGGAAACATAAGAGAAATTCATCCTGCAAGCAAGTGTAAGTCGTTTGCTTGAGTCAC
The DNA here is from genome assembly GCA_008750895.1 of Mirza zaza. Lineage (NCBI taxonomy): Eukaryota > Metazoa > Chordata > Mammalia > Primates > Cheirogaleidae > Mirza > Mirza zaza. Next base: position 29,126 of record VSMD01079399.1, on the reverse strand, counting down.
ATCCATTAAAACCCTATTGGTCTGAGCAAGGCATATCACCAAACCCTACACTACTGAGACAGGGAAATAAACTCCACCTCTAATGGAAAGGACTGAAAAGTCACACAAAAGGCTTGGATACAGAAAAGCATGAGGCATTGTAGGCAACAGTGCAATTTGGTACACTAGCAAAGTAGAAAGACATGAAAGCTCTCAAAAATTTGTCTCCCCTGTACTCTAAAATGGTGGTTTTCAAAGTGTAGTTCCCAAATCAGCATCATCACCTGAGAATTTGTTAAAAAAAGCAAATGCACTCTCCTCACCCCAGACATACTGAATCAGAAACTGAAGGTGGGACGTGGCAATCTGTGCTTTAACAAGATCTCCAGGTAATTCTGATGCACATTAAAGTTTGAGAAACACTATGCTAGGAGATGTGCTTTCAACAAACCTAAAGAGGAAGATATAAGATGCAGAAAGGAGAAAAAATTAATACAACAAGTGAGAGAGGTGAGAGCAATACACAAGCAACATTTTGTGTCAAGCCTAGGCTTCAAAAATATAGACTGGGAAAACCTGGGCAAAAATATTTCAAATAGGAAGAATAGAAATCTAGTAAATTGACAGATAAATAGATGCATTTGGAGAAAAATATTCATGCATATACAGAAAACTAATATAAATTAAGCAATTATTAACTCCAGCGTGTGGCAGTAAAGGGAGGCAATGGGAAAAGAAAGGTCATCGTAACACAATACATCATTTAGAAGTGAAATGTATTTACATAGTCATCACATCTTCTATTTATCTAATAATAAATTTGGAGCTATCTAGGTCAAAGCCTGAGAGAAGAGAAAGCATGGGTGTGAGTATGGGTTGAAAGCTAAATCTTCAAGAACCATAACAGGAACCAATAATTACTAAAATGAGTAAATGAAGTAGCTGAAGTTATCACCCCCATTATTTTAAAAAATGTAATTGTTTACATTTAAAAATGTAATTTTAAAATATATGCTAGGAAAAAAAATACCTAAAAAAAGAGCTGGAAAAGTGATGCCATCTGGAAAGTATCCTTGGAGGATGAAGAAACAAACTGCTGGTGACTGACCTTTCTGATATAAAGTTATGTAATATCATTCTAATTTTAAAAATAAATACATGCATGACCTTAGTAAAATTAGAACTTGTTTTTTTAAAAAAAACGATAGCCAGTAAATAGCATTGTGATATGTGCCAAGAAATGAAGTTCAACGCACCATGAGAGTAAAGAAAATTTTACTGAAGCCTTGGGCCCAAAACCTCAGAGTCATCCTAGAATGTCTCTTTCTCTTTTATCATTTATCCAATCCATCAGCAATTCCTAATGACTTAAACTTCAAAATATACCTAGATTCTGACCATTTTTAATATATTCACTACAGTAACCCATTAATTCTTACCTGAATTTTTTTCAATAGCCTTGGAACTAACAACCCTAAGTCTCTAGCTCCGTTTTGCAGGCTCTCTCCTCTCTGTGCATATTACTACCTCTCTTGTCTGCACCCTTACTTCCCCCACTTGACAAACAGGAAAAAGGCATTGGGCATATGTGGTTTTAGTCTCCCCCTTTGGGGTTCACTATTTGGGCTGTTCTGCTTGCCATTCTCCATTTCCCTACTAATTCTGTTCTTCCCCAGGACTTGGGATCAGCTTTCTAGAGTGAGATCTATGGTCTATTTCTCTGCCACTGCTCTTCAAGTTTAAAAATATGGGTCAACAGTCCTATTTACACCTGAATGGGTACATGTTTCTATTGAAAGAACTGTGTTCTTAGCTGATTATCCCAACATACACACTCAGTGGGCATGGGGAAGAAGTCCATCTGGCCACAGGGCAAGCTGATTTAGCAATGTGAATAACATCCCCATTTATTTTTATTTAATTATTTTTTAGAGATGGGATCTCACTATGTTCCCCAGGCTGTACTTGAACTCCTGGACTCACCTCATCCTCCCGCCTCAGCCTTCTGAGTACCTGGGACCTCCGGTGTGCACCATTGCACCTGGCAACATCCACATTTTTATCTCCATTGTTCTAACTCTATCTATCTCTATTCTAAACGTGTGTAATTCATTGTCACCTTTAAACTTCAAAAGATGTTAATTGTGATATTTGACAGTTAAAATATGGTATTTGAATATTTTTTAAATAAGGTAGAGGCAACAGAAGTAACAAAGAAAATGTTCTAAGACCTCATAAATGTGCAATTTTATGAAAGAGTTTATTTTATATGGTAATTTATTCTATTCAATAACCATACAGTTTGACATATGATATAGACTATATATTTTATGCACTGCCAAAGAATAAGGTAAAAGTATTTAAATATAAAAACTAGTAATTTTAAAAATAAATAACATTAGCTAAATAATCAGAAATACTCCTAAAACACAAGAATAGTAGAAAACATAGTACAGGAAGGGACCTGATACTTATTTCTGCCCAGTGCTTTAAATTTACTGACAATAATGACATTTTATTAAACTTTAACCATGTGCCAGACTCTATTGTTATCTTGTGAAATTCTCACAACCCGGTGAAGGATATGTGTTATTATCTCGAATTGATGAAAAATCTATGTCCAAAGGGAATGAATAATCTGTTTAAAGTCATAAAGAAGCTAAGAATAAATCTTAGGCACTACAATATACGGGAAGGAATAAGAAAATGTATAAAGTTATTGGGCAAAAATTGGTACAGATATTTGAGAATACCTGATAGGGAGAAAATATCCAGAAAAGAAAACCAAGTGCCAGAGAAACGATTTTGCCCTCATTACCATTTCTGTTTGGCTAGCCCTAGGAAATCTTTGTATATAGGAGATTTTCAGATAATTAATTTAAATGAAATAAGAGAATTTTTAAATCATCACTTTTGTAACCACTAAGCATAATAATTGCTTGAATACATAATTGGCAAGGGCTTTAAAACAATCTTACGAAACATTTTGGGTGATTGAGGGGATTAGACAAGATATTCATATTTCTTAAAGTAAGACAGTTGAAGAGATTTGACAGTCACGCACCCCCAACCAGGTGACCTAATTTATCATCTCCAATAAAAGACAGTCTTACATTATTAACTACTGACAAGAAGCAATCAGAACTATACAGCATGGTTCATGTCATACTCCTATAAAGAAAAATCTATAAAACAAAAGACTAAACTATAATGTGGAACATTTTATAAGTCAACTAATGCAGACTTCACAAAAAGTAAAGATTATGAAAAGAAATAAACAAAGAGGCAGAAGGAATCCTCTTGATTACAAGAGACGAGAGAGACAAATAATCTGGAGCAGAACATAAAACTTGACTGGCCCCTGGCTTCAAAAATTTGAAAAGGCAGTGACAAAGAGATGCATGCTAAATTAAGGAGAGAAGTTCTTTAATGTCTGAAACTTACTTAAAAATAATTCAAAATGTACAAAGATATATATAGAGAAATTGAAAGTGGCAACATCATAACAACTGGTGATTATAAGTTTCTAAGTACTTAGGTTTTGGATAAATAATTTTTGAAAATGTATTAAAAGTTGGGGAATAATTTATTAGAAATATGTTGATTAATCAATACAAATGTATTGGTAACATACTGTTACAAAATTGCCATCCTGAAAACAGAGTTATACAAATTTCATGAGTAGCCAGGCAATTTTACACTTCACTTAGCTTCTAGGGTCAGATGGGAACCGTTCATAGTAAGAGTTAGGAGAAAAAAATGTATTTAAAAAGTCATTCAAAATTGAAAGCAATTTAGGGCATGTATTTGGTTTATTGACTTTGAAATTCACAGCATTACAAAGAAACACATTCACTACACAGGTCAAACTCAGAATTTTAGGGGACATATTTTTTACTTTCTTACCTACCCAAAATGCCTAGTTTAGGTGAGGCTATTTCTCAATTTTCGGATTTGTTCTCCAGCTCATCATATCTTCCTTTAAGTGTGGTGAGATAGCTATATCTATATGTAAAAGTCAATTTCTGGAGCAAGAAATTTTGGCTAAATTCCATTTTGGATTATGATACATATACTTAAAAGACTTTGGTAATGATTTTAACTCAGAGTATTATATATAATAAGATGAATCAATTATTTTAATATTGGGGATTTACTATTATAAAACAAGTGCAAATAATTTTAGAAGCATTAAGGTAAGCTGTTTCTGTATTTTAGGTTTATACCTGTCTCCTTATCTCATCCACCTTATTCTTCTCAACACTGCCTGTGGTTAGACCCCACTTGACTTTCAGCTTCACGATGCACAGCTGCCATGCAGCCTTTTCCTTTAACATGGTACTTCTGATGACATTTCCACCCACATAGGTCAGTGGTCCCACACAGGCTCACACTAACTACCTCGGCATTGATATCCTGTCTGCAATTCCTTGCTGCTCCCTCTTCCCTGTTACTCCTCAGTTTACTGCATTTTGGCATCTACTGTCTGAGTACATGTAAAATTGTAGATTGTAAAATTGCTTTCTGTATATTCAAAAATATCTTTCAATTTTCCAAATCTAATGGACATTTTTAATTCTTATCTTAATGCACTTCACACATCGCCTAATTTACTTCGATCACACCCTTAGTGACACTGTCTAGTCCTTTAATTCCCATGGCATCACACTCTTCTGCCTTCCATGAAAACAGTTCAAAGCCCTCCCACGATTGGCTGGCAATGAAGTGACAATCAAGGGACCCGATCTACAACACTAGATATAATCTTATAGGCCATGGTACACATGGCTCCATTTATTTTATCCTCTTATCTGTATATTTTACAGTTACATGTCATAATTGCATTTATAACTATCCAACATCATTACATTTGAGATAATGAGGACTTCTATCTGGGGTGGATCATGGAAGAACTGGATGTGATAGATTTATAACAATTTTTTTAACCAAAATATAAGAAACTTCACAAATAAATGAAAACTTGGAGTAAGTATAATTTGCCATTAAAAATATGAATTATGATATTTTATCTAAATCAACTAATATAAAGGCTGACAATGATAAACTAAATTGCATTATTTGTATAGATGTAAAGACTTATAAAATTAGAAAACTGTGACCTTAGTTAGGATCAACATGCTTCTAGGAATATGAAACTTTGAGGTTGATATTTACCTAGGCTATATGTAGGCAAACACAAGTACAAGATATTAATTTTTGGTGTTTGGTATTTTTGTAGGTCTTAGTATACATTATCAAGGAATGTGTTCCTCATCACTATAGGTTAGTTATAATTGATATCTTAGTATTACAAAACACAATGCATAACAGTGTTTTACGTTGAGCCACTAAATGCAATTATTAAGCACTTAAAAGGCATTTATGGATGATAATTCTCTGTTTAAATAAATAAAGCACTTGAGTAAAATAATATATATATGCAGAATGCTTAATGCATTGTGTGATATATTACAAACCACTGCATTAAGCCATAGCCAGAAATGTAAGAAGTTTGCTTGATTAAAGTTAATATCCCTAACTAGAAGTAATTCAATAAAAATTAACTTTTTGATTATTAAGTTAGGAAGAAAACCTCCACCAAAGTGATGAATATTTTCTTGACTACAATTATTATTCTTGGTAATGAGAAGTGTTGTATGAAAATGAGGATTTAATATGTAACCAATTAGTAAAAAAATTAAGTCAATTACCAAACACAATTTTCCATGTTAAACATTAATTAAATTCTGGAGTATATTTTATTAAATTTAATACAGAAAAATGCATTAAAGGAAAAGGTCAATTTAACCAATTAATCAAAATAGTGTTTATCATCTCATTTAGATATATTTTTTATCAAAAAATGTTATACATGGTAAATTATTTATGCATTATTTTAAGGGCTAATTTACTATTTGGAGTTCTAATCCTATTTTATCCATCTGAAAAATAAATTTTTAAATTAATGTTCAGTTAACACATGACTAAATACAATATGGAGTACTGTGGTGGAAAGGAGATTATTGAAGGCTGGAAGAACATGAATCTAAATCAAAATTTTTATTCAGGTTAGTGAAAAATATGATAGACCTATTGAAATCAGGATAAGGGCCAAAGATTATGTTTTTAGAATAATGTATGTGAGTGTGTTATAGCCACAAACATACACATACATGATACGAATATACATCCTAATTGACATACATGCACTCAGAAATTGGACAGCCTGTTGAAATAGGTATAAAATAACTATAATCTGGATCAATGGCTCCCAATCCTGACCATTAGAAACAATAGGGGAATTTAAACAGTGTGGCCCTCACCAAGATTTCTGCTTTAATTCATCTTAGGAGGGTCTGATGAACTAGTATTTTTTAGAAGTCCCCATCTCCCATTTTCTAAATTACAAGATAGAGATTATGACTGACTTATTGAGAGTCAACTGCTCCACTCCAGTCCAATAAGCTGAAGCTATGACTGCCCACCCAGCCCGTGTTGTGGGAGAAAGGGTATAGATAGGGCAGACACTAGGATGTCTGCCACCTTAGCTAAGAAACAGTTATTTTACCAACATGTGAGAAAAGCAAACGTATGAGAGAAAATATGAAGAGAAACACAGGGCTGATTGGAAATTGCACAAATTAACTAGAAGAATAAACCTTTATAAAATTCTTGCTTTTAAAGTAACTAGACAGGGGGCCTCAAAGCAATCCTTACACGAAGCTCAGTGCCTTCATGTAGCAAATGGGACTCAGGTGATTGCTAAAGTGATTTCCACCTTGATAATCCTATTGATTCTATGATCCTAGGGCAGAGAAAAATGAAAACGTTAGCAAACTGATGACTTTTGACCAAAGAGAACGGAAGCTCTGTGCTATGGGAATAAGAGTGCAAGAGAAAGTGACTCCTATCAACTTGCTTTACTACAACTTAAAAACTGTGGCGTAATGGGAAGGAAAAACAATATATTTTGAAAGAGAGGCTTTGGTTTGGGGAACACACACATTTCATTTTAAAGCCTGGTGATCTAAATCTTCCCAGCAACCTTAATGTTGTGTGTCTTTGGGTCAATTTTAATTTAATTTCTACTAGTGAGTTGGCTTTCAGCAGATTTGAACCACTTTAGAAATGAGTAGCTTCTACAGGGAGATGAATAACAATTATGTTGTTCTCTCTGAGACCAAATTAGTATGGAAAACTGGCTAGTTTCAGTAAAATAAGGGAAAAAAATAATCTATCAAAATTGAATTGATTTAATACACACTGGGAATGTTATTGAGGATATTCTCTTAGACGCTAATCAGCAGCATTCAAATACGATGCAATACTTTGCTAATTAGAAACTTTAAGGCCAGGAATTAAAATGTGATATGATCTACTCATGGTAGGAATAAATGTGGCTTAGAACCGGGTGGGGGATGACTAGAAGAGCTTTTGAATCAATTAGGATTGAATATTTAAATCTTACTGAAGTGCTAATATTTTAGAATAATAAACAAAAATTTGTTTATTGAATAATAATGAATGCATTTACAAAAGAATAATAACTTGATGACTTAATTTCTGGAAGTTAAGAACTGAGTGCTAGAGATGAGAGAGAAATCAGTACATTGCAAAAATCATGTTGATAATTTCCTGAAGATTAAATATAAGATAAATACAAAATTACTAGAATTTATTAAAAATTTCAATATGAAGACAAAATGGGAATATGAGTCAATTCTAAGTGATACATGGCTTCATTTTTTTAATGCTTTTGTAATTTGAAACTTTGGACTACATTGTCAATTTCCATTTTTCAAATTTGTGTGGTGTATTACCTAAGGCATTTATATTAAGTGCCCCAACTTTATTATGAGGTCAATTATTCATTTACTTTTTTTATCTTTTATTTCTTTGTGTTGACTTTTTGGTTTAATTATTTTTTAGATGTCTGGACTCATAATATTTATATTTTTTAAAAACAAGAAAGTAATTAAAATTTCTATCTGAATTCCATATGTCTTTTTAAATTACTAAACTTTCTGCTACAAATAAAGACAAAATATAGATTTTGGTATTCAAATGTAATTAATATTGATCCTAAATATTATTGGTATTAATATAAATCTTACCAAAAGAATTACAACATTATTGCAATTTACACTGTAGAAATTTTGAGTCATCTACATATGGAACACAAGTATAAATAAAACTTTCAAAATGAACCTGATTAAATTTTCTTTCTGGAAGTTAATTAATACAGTATATTAGAAGCAAACCACTTGCTAAATGATATATTCTTACAGTCTCATTTTAAAATAATTGAAAGAGAAAATATAATCAACCATTCTAATCTATTTAATAGTAGACCATAAAAGTCTGTGCCCAGCCTGTAGATTATAGCATAGCAATTGTTTGTATAAATTTGCCTCTTCAAGAAACTATGACAAAGACAGGTTAAGACAGGTTAAGGGAGTAGGGAATTAAGTATAGCAGACAAATGAGTTATTTATATATGCAGAATGCTAGCTTTCTCTAACCCAAGGTCATATATATAATATCTGATATTATTTTTTAAAAACTTAGATCTAAAATCTACCTAGATTTTTGTGCTTGGTGTCAGATTTCATTGTTTTTATATGGAAAGGCCATTGTCCTTGCACAATTTATTTTAAAAGATCCAATTTTTCTCATTGTTTTGGAATGCCAACTATGTAATAAATTACGCCCACAAAAACATGGGTGTTTTCTTGATTTTAATTCATTTCTTTTGATCTATTTTCTAATATTTATGAAAATTTCAGTGTCTTAATTATAGGTAATATTATAGTAAGTCAATAGCAGGCAGAGAAAATTCTTCCCATCTAGGATTTACTAGGATGTTTCTCTACTGTCTTTGCTATATTAGAAACTTTTATTTCTACATAAACGTTATAATCAATTTCTACAAAGAAAAAAAGAACTGTTAGAATTTGCATTGGAATAACTTAGAACTTTTCAACATTAAGTCTTCCAACTCATGAATATGAATTTTATGCCATTTATGTAGGCTTTTTCTTACTTTCTCTCAATATGGTTTTTATAGTTTTCTATGTAGAGGTCTTGCATATGTTTCATTAAATTTATAACAATACATTTCATATTACTTATGCTATTGAAATATACTCTTTTTATTTAATTTTCCAATTTCTTATTGTTGCTATGTGAAAATATAATTGTTAACCTCAGTTGCTAATTCTAATTGTTTATATTTAGATTCTTTGGAGTTTTCTATGTATACAACCAGTATATGCAAATGGTCATAATTTCATAGTTTACTTTTCAATATCTATATTTTGTTTCTTTTTCTCTTCTTTAATACATTTTATAAACTTTCAAAACAATGTTGATTAGGAGAGGAGATAGTGTACATTTGGACATATCTAAAAGAAAAATCTAATATTTCCTCATTATCATGTCATTGCTGAAAGTCTTTGCAGATATTCTATCAGAGTATTTTCTTTTATTACTAGTTTTCTAATAGTTTTATTTTATTTTAATGAATGGATGTTAAATTTTACTGAAAGTATTTTTCCTGTGTTTATTGAGCAGATCATGTGATTTTTCTCCTTTATTATATTAACATAGTGAATTCTAACTTCATTTAACTTTTTTTTTTTTTTTTTTGAGACAGGGTTGTGCTCCATTGCCAAGTGTGGCATGCAGTGACCTCACCATAGCTCCCTACAATCTCAAACTCTTGGGCTCAAGTGATTCTCCTGCCTTAGCCTCCTGAGTAGCTGTGTGAGGTAGATAGTTAGGATCTTGGCTCTTCTAGGGAAAAGGGTTCCTTGCTTTGGTGCTATTTTGAGCAATTGCTCCACCTGGGAAGAAGGATAAGGATATCATCCTAGATTCCATTAAGAATATTCCTGATTTATGAGAGAAGGTCAAAATATCAACATTCACAGGAGTTTGGAAGAATTTGATTCCGACCCTCATGAATGACTTTGAGGGGATCAAAACTTCAACAGTGGAAGTAACTGCAGATAGGGTAGAAATTGAAAAAGAACTAGAATTATAAGTAGAGCCTGAAGATATGACTAAATTGCTGCAATCTATTGACAAAACAAATGGATGAGAAGTTGTTTCTACGGATGAGCAAAGAAAGCAGTTTCTTGCAATGGAAACTACTCCTGGTGAAAATGCTGTGAACATTGTTGAAATGACAACAAAGGATATATAGAATGCTTTAGAATATTGCACAAACTTATTAACAAAGCAACAGCAGGATTTGAAAGGATTGACTCTAATTTTGAAAGAAGTTGTACCGTGAGTAAAATGTCATTCAACAACATCACATGCCATGTAGAAATCTTTTGTGAAAGGGAGAGTAAATCAATGTGGCAAACTCCATTTTTGTCTTATTTTTAAGAAATGGCCACAGCCACCCCAGTCTTCAGCAACCACTACCCTAATCAGCTAGCAGCGATCAACATTAAGGCACAATTCTCCACTAGCAAAAAGATTACAGTTCACTGAAGGCTTGAATTATCATTAACCTTTTCTAGCAATAAAGTATTTTCTAATTAAAGTATGTACATGGTGCTTTTAGACATAATGCTATTGTACACTTAATAGACTATAGTCTAAACAGAACTTTTTTATGCACTGGGGAACCAAAACATTCATGTGACTCACTTTATTGCAATATTCACTTTATTCTGGTGATCTGGAACTGAATTTGCAATATGGCAAAGGTATGCCTGTATTGTGTTTATAATACTAGCATAAAAATCTCTGTAGAGATGTAGCAAGCAATTGGAAAAGAGAATCTAAAATTGGCAAGAAAATTGGAACTGGGTCTTATATTTGGAAATCATTACCTTAACGGCAAGAGGTAAAGTCAGAGAAGTGGACAAGAACCTAGTTTATACCTCGGTTCTGCCATTGAACAACCATAAAATAATCTACCCACCATGAAATATTGGTCATACTGAATATATAAGAAAAGTGTACTAGATTATTTTAATCCTTATTGACTCACATTACAAGACAGAATTTGCAAATCTAATCCATAAATGCTGTCCTTGGCATATCTGAAAACTAATACTCAAGATTCCTATTACACAGATATTGAGTAATAGGAAACATCTTCTACTTTAAGACATAGTATTATTAATTCAGTGCCTGTGTTGTGAGATTATGCAGATTTAACACAATGTATCTTATCGTGCCTTATGTCTTTTCCATCTACATTTAACTTTATAACTCTAACAACCACATATATCAAACAAAAATTTTCCCTCTCCTCCAAAAAGCTCCTATTGCTCTTTCATAGAATGAAAACTACTATTTCAAGAAAGTCATTCATATTAGGTAACTGAGTTTCACATTGGTTAGAAGGCTTGTTCAATTTCATTAATTGTTGGAAATGCCAGCTCCCTGACCTATAGATTACTGTACTTTCCATAATATCAATATATGGGTGCTGAGAAGACAGTAAACAATCAAACTAAAATTTGCTGGTGACCTTGTCTTTTATCTATTTTCCCTTTTAAAATAAAAAAATTAAATGAGACTTTTATATATCTAGACAAAGAAAATAAATTTTAAAAAGTATACCAAAAGGTATCAAGTAACATGCTTAAGTTTATATATTAAAAAATAGACAGGGAAATAAGCATTTAAACCTTGATCTGAATGATTATAAAGCTTAAGTTCTTCTAATGAGTTATATTATAAAAATGTAAACTAATTTTAAAAAGGAAGAGAATTAAAGAGTTTATAAATTTCAAGAACTATATAATTAGGATGAATTTCTGAGAATATACTGTTTGTATGCGTTAATATTTTTCACAGGTATATACATAAAATATATAACACATAAGTTATATATATATAATGGACACAATGTACACTTCATAGCAGACATACATATACCTGTATCAGTTAAGTGCTACAGTTAAAAGAGCTAATATACAAGATTTCACCACAAAATGGTACCATTTATTGTTTGGAAAACTATGAATATTCATTCAAAATTTAATCTAATTTGATGGTCAACTATTGAAAGCTTTTCCTTGTGCCACACATTCTACTTAACAATGGCAAATAAAGATGAATAGGAATATACATGTGGGCAGAAGTATATAAGCGATGTAATAAGTACAACTTTAAAGTGCTCTGGGAGCACAGAAGTATCAGGAAGAACAAGAGCTTTAGAAAGGAGGCAAGATTTGAGCCATACTTTAAAGCTGACAAAGTATTTGCCATATAAAGTGGAAGGAGTGGTCCTCTCATGAGAGGAGATCACAGGAGCTCAGGTGTGGGTGCCCGCACGTGCACAGCATACTACGGGGGTGCTCAAGAGCCCAGGCCCATCAAACATGCAAGAGGGGAGCTTGTAGGATGTCCTCATTGCTGGCTTCAACTGTGGCTTGAAATATACAGTAATAAAAACCATGAAAATAATCTTAAGAGAGCAGAAGGAACATATGTAATGTACTTGAATTTAACTGTATGTCTCACTTTTTTCAGTTCTCTTAAATTTAAAATTCAACATTTACTTATATACCCAATGAAAGATGATGCGATAGAGAATGCGATAAATCAGTTATCTTCCCTAATTATCAGTTTTCCTCTAAGAGAAATTGGCAGATTGGTATTCACGACTCCTAAATTATTTTCTCTTCTTAACGTGTGATAGTCACTTCTTGTTCTTTCTCAGAAGCCAATGACCGTTAAAGTGGTCATCTCTTTACTTCACACTTCCAACCCTTACTTTAAATTTCACAATGACAATGGGTAAATAAACTTTCCCTCTGCCTTCATTCTCGTAGCTTCAATCTTCTTCTCTTCTGTTCTAGATAGATCTGAAGTGATTTTGAAACCTGTGTGGTTCTCTTTCCTTTATCCTCTTTGAATTTACTTTAGAGGATAAATCACAGTTTCTCATGCCTTATGGCAGTGTGTCATTATAAAATATTTCATACCTGATGACCTTTGAGCATTTCTTATTCAAAGATTCATGAAAGCTTAGCATGAGGTGTGTCTAATGATCCCTGTGTAAACACACTGAAAGCTCCCTCCTACAAAGGCACAGGCAGGTGGAAGACATATTTTCGACACTCTGTCTTCAATCTAAGCGTCACTGGAAGTGCCTGACAGGTCTCATTTGCTAAATAAAGTACAATGTGTCAATTTGAAATAAATGTAAATTATCACCTTTCTTCCTTGTTAATTAAGGTCTGATTAATGCAATACAGGCAGTTATTGAGAGTACAGTAAAAGAATGGCTTTTGTTGCAAAAACAAAACAAAACCCCTGAAATATAAATCATGGTCTGCCTCATCCATTGAACTTTGGGTTAGAAAGGTTATTTGGAATGATTTGTTCTGTTGGAAACATGGACAGATGTTCACATCTCAGCCTCTTAATAAATGAATCCCAAGGAGCGGATAGCAAAAGGCACTGATGTTTTAGAGGTAAGAGGTAGCAGTGGAATGACCTAGACTTATGATAAATCATAAAGGGCTGACTTCTTGGTTCAGTTTCATAAAGAAATACCCAAGAAGTCTAACTCAAGAATTATGCATGTTATTTATGCACAGGATAAATTTTAAAAATGTTTTGTTAGACCAAACTATGAATTTTTACTTGGGCCCCCTTTTTCTAGAGGCTTAAGAAATGATGTCTGGATGAATATGAAAGGGCTCATGAATAGAAATTAACAGAAGCTAATTTTAGAAAGAATATCACTAAATGAGGAAACAATTCATTATACCCTCAAACTCCATTTGGTTAGTGGTATAATTCCAAAGTAGCTCACAATGCACAGAGAATGTGTCCTTTGAGTCATAGAATTTTTAGAACTAAAGAGGAATGTGGAGATCATCTAGCTCAATTATCTGAGATTACAAAAAATATTATTTTCATCAAAAAACACAGCTAGTTAATGGTATAGTCGAGTACAGGATGCCTATTTCCAGACTCAAAAGTATAGTTTTCTTGATAATTTATTTGTAATTTTGCTGTCTTCTTCTTTTATAAATTTTCTTCATATCTGTTGATTTGCTAAAATACTACTGCCAAAAAACTATGGGAACCTTCTCATCTTTCACCAAAACATGTTCATATATCAGAATATATCAGATAATTTCTTTAAACATGAGGTTTTAAATACAGTGGCCAATAGGCTTTTGTCATTTTTTAATATTGTTTTCTTGGCTAAAAATATAAATCTGTACATCAAAATACTATTATCTATATTTTCACATTAATATAATTCCTAGGAATTATAATCATTTAATCATGATCATGTAAGTAGGAGATCCAAATTTGTATTAATTCAAAACTGGTAGAACAAGTGGCCTTACTTCAATTAGAATTTGCCATGGTTTTTGAACAATGAGAAGCAAAGCAATTTATTCATGTATTCCTTTATTCAACAAATAGGGCTCTAATATCAGAATGCTAAAAAAGGTCCTGAGGTTCTAGAAAATAATCAGTTGTAATATGAGACATTCTTTAAGGTACACAAGTGCTATTACACTCTACAGCAATATTAAACTGACCCTTACTACCTTCCTTGTGTACTTTCCCTACCAGTTAGTGGTAGTGAACATAGAAATAATTTTCATAAGTTACACAGAAAGATATGTATATAATTATGGTGACCTTATAATGCGTCCTTCATTTGATTTGGTTGCTTCTTACTAGGTTCTTCTTATTACATCGATATAAGATGTAAAATTAGTCACAGATTCAGAATTTGCTAAACTTAGAAGCTGGCTTTTCTTCTGTAATGACACCAGACTCAATAAGTAAGAAAGGTGATAGTGCTTTTAAAGAGTCCATTAATAACAATGTTTGAAAGTGGTAGAGCTTTCATCCAATGAACCTGAAAAGCCTATAACCCAAATGGAGTGACTACTGAAAAAATATTCTGAATAACTCAGAGACTGATAGTCAAGAGAATTTATCCTATGCCCACCCTTAAAAATAATTTGGGGCTATACATGGTGGTTCACTCATACCTGTAATCTCAGCACTTTAGGAGGCCAATGTGGGAGGATCACTTGAGGCTGGGAGTTCAAGACCAGCCTGGGCAGCATAAGTGTGACCTGTCTCAACAAAAAAAGAAAACAAAAAGAATCAAAAAATAGCATAATGTTTTTCAAAGATTACAGGCTATAATGTAAGAAACACTAATGAGGTACTGATACAAAATTCTCTCCAACCATGGAAAAACTAGATCCTCAAGAAAATTTCCTAGAGAGGAAAGAAAAAAAAAAACACTAAATAGGTGCCTGTAACGTTATACTTATTACAATGTTTAATGTTATAAAACACTCTGTTAGGCTGGTAGTATTATTCACATTTAAGCAATAACACCACTAAGGTTCAAATAAAATTTAGTAATTTCAGTTGAGCAAGTTAGAGAAGGAAAGTTCTAACAGTTCAGAATCTATCTTTCCTAGGAAAATTATTTATTGTGATTGTCTTGCAAAAGAAGGGCAATACCTTCTAATTCTAAAGATTGTCATAGGACTAACCAAAAACAATGCAAGTGATAAATGTTAATATCCTCCTTCTCTTTGTCAATCCACACTTAAACCTACTTCCCTTGAAGAAATGTGCATTTCAGTAATCACTTGATATTTCAGATGAAGGGATGGTCTGTCCCTGAGGACAAATGTGTGAACTGAAGAAATAAAAAAGAAAGAATATCATGTTAGAAATTGTCAAGATATTAAGACAAGATGGAACAAAACAAAGAAATGTTTTATAATAGTCAAGACTCCAAATATGGTCGGAAAATGTATACTGAGGAGCCAAAGCTCAGGGGCTGAGACAATCTCCTGGACAAATAACAGCAAAAGTAGTTTAACTCTTATCTAATATCCTGGGCTTCTGTTTATTAAGCTCCTACTGTGTGGGAAATGTTTTTTACAAAGAGCAGAAAGACATGCCCATTTTCTAAAATGTTCATATTATAACCATGAAGCCAAAAGTAAGTCAAGATGAATCTATAAAAAACCACTGAGGTTCAATTCTGGCTATGATGAAGGAACTTATGTTGGATATACACACTCACCAACTGTAAATATGAACATAATATATAAGACACTCTTTGCAGACATTTTACATCACACAGAAACAGAACACTGACCCTTGAGATACCACAAAGAAAACATTCATCCTACATTTCTAATTGGAGTTAGCTTTTCTACAACAGGAGGGAAGTGGAGCCCAAGAAGAATCATAGTCTTTTTGCACTAAGGAAGAAATTATTGGAGCTGCTGGAATTTGTGAGTGGGGTATTAAAGAAGGGACAGTTGGCAAGGGTAGAGAGTACAAGAAAACTTCACAGAGGTTAGAAACACGTATTTTGCCAATGTTTAAGTTGCAGATGTGTATGTCAAAACTCTACAAAGACTAGCAGAGTAAAATTCAGAAATGTGAACTGCAAAAAAGATACCAAAGGTCTCACAATGCTAGGAAATGTTGGAGTTTCAGCTCTGCAAGAGTAAAGAGAACCCTATGAGCACCTTGTGCATTCAGTTGTGACTTCAAAAGGTTAGACTTAGAAGTAAAGAACATGGGCATAGGACACACTAGCAGTAAAGACAAAAGTGAAAAATACTCTCATAAAGAGAAAAACCAAATCTCCTGAGATGGGAAAAAAAAAGATGCTGGGTGTTAATTTCTTTTTAGAACATAATTTAAAAACCTTTAAAGGAATATGATATATTCAGATTCCTTACAACAATACATTTGCAATGGCTATCATAGAATAATTATTGCATGTGAGTAGAAACAGAGAAAAGTAGCCTGAAATAAAGAAATTAAGTAATCAATAAAAAGAGATTATGGAAAAGAACTTTAAAAAAGCTAATATAAATATGTTCAAGGGCTTAATAAAAAAATACTAATTACATTAAGCCTATATAATTGGTTCCTGTATGTATATTTATGTTTATATGTTTGTAGGTAAAGTGAAAGTTGAGAAGAAAGTCATTGCCAGAGTGTTTTTGTTGAAAAGCACAATGGTTCTTCAGTTCTTTATTTTATATAAAATAAAATCCAGAAAAAATTTAAATCTAAAGAGAAAAATTATATTAAGAAATATATATGCATTATTCTTTTAATTAATTAAAAGATATTGGCTTAAAGCAAAAAAATAACTGGTATGGTCTTCACGGGTCTGCATGTTTGTGTCCCCAGAAAATTCATGTGTTGAAACCTGGTCTTGAATGTGATAATATTAAGAGGTGGGACTTTTAGGAGCTGATTAGGTCATCAGGGCGGGGCCCTCATGAATGAGATCAGTGCCCTTATAAAAGAGGCCACAGAGGGCCTCTTTTTTGATACTTCAATCATATGACAACAAAACTGGAATATTAGAGAAACAGGCCCTCCCCAGACATCAAATCTGCTGGTACCTTGAACTTGGACTTCCCAGATTCCAGAACAGTAAGAAATAAATTTGTTATTTATTAGCTACTCAGTTTATGGCATTTTGTTGTAGAAGCCCAAACAGATTAAGACAATAACATATTATAGAATTTATAACATGTATAATAAAGGGACAACAATAGCACAAAAGGTAGGGAATTACACTGTTGTAAAGATCTTAAATTTTACAATACACATTGTAAGTAAAATGTGATAAATTATGGTTGTGTATACTAAAAGTAATCTCTCTCTCTCTCATACACATACACAGAGTTACAGGTTAAGAATAATAAAAAAGAATCAAAGTGGAATTGTAAAAAAGAAAAATATTCAATTAATCCAGAAGAAAGCAGAAAAGGAAGAAAAAGTAATAGAACAATTAGAAAGGAATACCACATTTTTGAATGGCATTTCCAATAATATCAAAAAACATAAGCCATTCAAGGGTAACTTAATAGGACCTTATCTAAAACCTACACTGTAGCAGAAAGAGGAATTTTAAAATATATATATAAATTAATGGAAAGACATTCCCTATTCATTGACTGGAAGACTCAACATTATTAAAATTTCACTTCTTTCAAAATTTATTTATAAATTTAATGCATTCCAAATAAGCTTATAAAAGATATTTTGTAGACATAGACAGGCAGGCTCTATGAATTAATATAAAACTGCAAAAAACTAAAATAGCTAAATATTCTTGAAAAAGCACAAAGTTGGAAAACTCATCCTATCATATTTTAAGACTCAACGGAAAACTGCACCTATCAAAAAAAGTCGTATCAGTTTAAAAATAGATAGATAAATGGAACATTACAGAAAATCCAGAAATACACTCACATATATATTGTCAAATGATTTTCCTCAGTTATCAAGCCAAAACACTGAGCAAGGAAAGTCTTTTCAACAAATGATGCTGGCCGGGCGTGGTGGCTCACGCCTGTAATCCTAGCTCTCTGGGAGGCCGAGGTGGGCGGATTGTTTGAGCTCAGGAGTTCAAGACCAGCCTGAGCAAGAGCGAGACCCCATCTCTACTATAAATAGAAAGAAATTAATTGGCCAACTAATAAATATAGAAAAAAAATTACCCGGGCATGGTGGCACATGCCTGTGGTCCCAGCTACTTGGGAGGCTGAAGCAGTAGGATGGCTTGAGCCCAGGAGTTTGAGGTTGCTGTGAGCTAGGCTGACACCACGGCACTCACACTAGCCTGGGCAATAAAGTGAGACTCTGTCTCAAAAAAAAAAAAAAAAAAAACAAATTATGCTGAAGCACCAAAATAAATGGAAAGAAATAAATTTTGATTTATTTGATAAATAAATTTTGCTACCTCACACCAAACCCTGAAATTTATTTGAGATGAATCAGAAAACCAAACATAAAGCTAAATCTATAGCTTCTAGAAAAAAACTTGGAGAATATCTTTGGAACCTTGAAATGGGCAAATATTTCTTAAATAGGTCACACAACATGTATGGAAAAAAATGGATTGGATTCCATCAATATTAAAAACTCCTGTTAATAAAATATTAGCACTAAGAAAATAAAAAAGATTTTGAAGAGAATTAGAGAAAATATTTTCAATATATATACCTGACAAAAGGGCTTTTATCCAGATTTTATAAAGAATTCTTACAACTTAATGAAAAGACAACTCAATAAGAAAACATATGAAGATGAGGAACAGATGAAGAAAACAGGTGACTTGTATAGACATTTACACACACAAAAAAAATGTTGAAAGGCCAGTGAGTACTAGTAAACATGCTCAACATCATGAATTCCAGAGAAATGTAAAATTAAAACCACAATGGGGTACTAATTCACTAGAATGGCTAACATTCAAAAGAGTAGTAATACTAATATCAGAGCTGTTATAGAGCTGGAGCAAATAGCAAGCATTCCTGATAGGAGTGTAAGATGATACAAAAATTTTAGAAAATGGTTTGCAGCTGTTGTCATATATACAATTACCCCATGACCCAGCAATTTTCTCTTTTAGATATTCATATAAAAAATAACAATATATATCCACAAAAATACATATCCAAAAATATTCAGATCAGTTGCATTCATTATAGCTACAAACCAGAAATCATCCAAATGTCTGTTAGTATCATGAATACTTGACTCATGGTATATCCATACAATTAAATTCCACTCAGACCAAAAAACAACTACTGATATGTGCAACAACACGTATGAATCTCAAGAACATTTTCTTCAGCAAAAGAAACCAGATATCAATGAGCATGTAATCCCCGGTTGCATGTAAATAAATTAAAGGCCAAACCAACCTATGGTGATGGAAATCAGATCAGTGGCTGTCTTAGCGTGCAAATAGGGACTGGAAGGACATAAATGAACTTTCTAAAGAAATAAATGAAAACATTCTATATCTTCACTGAAGTATAGTTACATGTCTCTATACATTTGTCAAAAATCATGGAATTGTATACTTGAGGTCTGTGTATTTCTTACTATGAAAATTTTACCTCTATTTTTAGAAAGTAAAACAATGGAATACCAAACTATGTGATATGTTTGCTAAAGAAAATGTGAATGCAATAGTAAGTGCTAATATATTCAGGAAAGAAGGAATTACATTTTTCAAGCATGTTTATAATAGACTCTGGTTTTGGAAGAGCTGCACTAGGGGAAGGACAAGATGACCACAAAAATCAAAGATTGATGTCCAACTGTCACTTCTACCACAGTAGGTTCAATTTTATGTTGTTTTTCTAAAAATACATTTCTACTATAAAGAAGATAAAAAAGAAATTTTAGTGGACTAACACTGATTTGACAATTGCTAGATGAACCTCTTTTTGAAGAGCCTTCATGTCACAGCATTGAGGGCTCCCACAAGTAGTCACATCTTCACCCTTTTGCTGAACTGCTCCTTCAAGAAAATATTTTGCATCTCAACCCTGAACGAGACCATCTTAGTGTAGGTCAGCAATGTAGAATCAAAATAGTCCTGCTATCTAGGCATATGTAAACTGCTACAATATGGGTTATATCCATACAGCTGAGCTTTTATCTAGATGTCCCTATCTGGCAAACTTATCAGCCTCTGTAATTTAATTTACTGAACTAGATCCCTGTTAGACATTGCAATCCCTCTGTGGTAGATAAAATTAGTAGCCCTGATTCTTAACCCGTTCTGTCATATGAACCCTTTCCATGGCTCATTATTGAACTTGGCCATGTGACTTGCTTTGGCAAAAGGAATAGAGCAGAAGAGACAATATGTCACTTTTGAGCCTTGGCTTTAAAAAAAAACTTGCAAGTTTTTGCTTGACTTTGTGTACCTCTCCTACTACCAAAAGAAAAAAGAAAAAAAAAAAAATCTGCCCCAAATATACCACTAAGCCAATGTCAAGAATAAGAGGCATATGGAGCAGAGTTGCCAAGAGACTAGACAGATGACCTGTCCTCTAGCTCCCACAGACTGAAGCAGAGCCATGATAATAAATTATTGTCATTTAAAATCACTTAGTTTTCTAGTAGTCTGCTATGCAGCAGTATTGTGGCAACAGTTAATTGAAATATCCTTCATCAGAATAGTGCATATAGCACTTACACCCATCTGCCAGAAAAATGGAAATACACATCCCCACTCCCCCATTCTATAAGCTTAACCCAAAGATAAAGGGATGATATACAATCCAGAAAAATGGACAGCCAACACTCTGTTTAAAGCGACCAGAATACAGATACTCATAGACACTATTCTCGATATACCATGTGTGGAATTTTTGTGAAATGATTGACCTTTATTTTCATCACAAAATTATCTTTTTTTATTCTAAAATTACCTACTTCCTGGATTCCCACTTGTAAGATTTTAGCTTCCCCATTAAATATTCTGGCAATAGACTCCTACCCCCACTGAACTCTTGATAATGTTGTATCAAACTCTTTGAAAAGGTTGTACTGGATTTTCCACAACTTCCTGGGAGTCACGACTATGTTGAAGGAGTTTTCTTAGCCCTGGCCTTAGAAGTACAAACTCTTATTTTCCCGCTGGCTACATGAGTAAAGTGCTGGGAACTTCATCCTGAATATATCTCCAATATGGTAACCTGCACCTGGAATAATGGAGCCTATTCCAGTTATCTTTTGCTTTGTAACAAATCATACTAAATATAGTGAAATAAAACAACCATCATTTTATTAAGTTCATGGATTCTGGGGGTCAGTAATTCAAATATAACATAGTAGGGATTTCTGATCTCTGCTCCACAATGTTTGTAGTCTTAGCTAGGAAACTTGAAATGGCTGGGAGCGACTCATAGAAAGCTCAGAGTTATATCCATTTGGTAGGTACACTCCACTCATATGTCTGGACCTTGGGCTGTGGGTGGAAGCTGAGAGTGGGGGACTCAGTTAGAATTATCAGCCATAGTTTCTGTACCTGGCCCCTCCATGTGAATAGGATTTCCTTGCAACACAGCAGTCTCAGAGGAGTCAGGCTTCTTATATGATGCTGTGGGTTGCGAAAGTTAATATTTCTGCAACGGAAGGCAGAAGCTGCAGGCATTTTATGACTTGGACTCAGAAGTCACATAATGCCACTTCCACTGAACTTTATTGGTCAAAGTAGTCACAAGGACATCTTAATTCCAAGACAGAATCTACTGCTTAATGGAAGCAGTTCAAAGCATTTCTGGCCATGTTTTAAAAACTGCACAGATTCTATGGGAATGGATTGAAAAAAGAGGAAATTCTATGGGAATGGATTGAGAAAAGAGGAAAAGAGAGAAAAAAGAGGAATTCCATGTGATGAGTACAGAATGGACAAGTCACAAGATGTGGACAGGTATTCATATTGTTTTGTATGTCCACCTACAGTCCCTTCTCCAGTCTCAACCACCACTGCCAAGGTCTGGAAATAGCACATCAGCTTTCCCAGGGAGGAAGCTCCTCTTTTATATAAAAAGATTCTACTTACCAAGCTTATTTGACCCAGGAGGGGAAATTAGACTGAAACCTGGTCAGTTTGTCTCTTAATCCAGATCTAGTGATGTGCTAGATCAGGATGGTTAATAATGGCTTGTGAGAGTAGATTGTATGACTTCTTCCCTACTCCATGTTTGGTGACATCATTTTAGTAGCTGAAATTGGCCATGGTAGAAGTATATTTACACAGAGAAATTTAGAAATGCCACTCAGGGATTTTTTTTTTTTAATCAACACACTACTGCCAAGATCCATCTCTCCTGAGGTGATTATTATTATAAGAAGTCTAAGGCTATGGGGATCTAGCTACCATGTAGACTAAGAAGAAAAATTATGTCTGCAGCATGTGAGAGAAGAGAAATGAAAAACATATTCTGAAAGAAAACTAAAGATAAGAGACTGAAAATATATATCCAATACCTTTGGGAGAAGGATAGTATCACTGAAAGAAAGGGGATGAATAAGGAATTCCAGTTAAATGACCATGTTAGCTGCTGTCTCTCTCAACTCACTAAAATATCTCTGAAGACCCAATAAAAGATTAACTTCATTAAAAGACTGAAAAGCATACTGGCGGTATAAAAAAGTTATGAAATTCCAGTAACTAGAATATTAGTGGAGCTCATTTCATTTCAGTCATTTTCTTCATAGCATGTCACTACATTATCAATATTGTGTGGATATTTGTTCATTGTGTTGCTGTTCCCCCATTAGAATAAGGGCAGAAATGTCATCGGATTTAGTCACTAACATAATGTCAGCTCCTAGACCATATCTAGGACATTGTAGGTGCACAGTAAATATTAGTGGAATGAATGAATGAAGAAAAATAAGTTTGTTGTTGTTGTTGTTGTTGCATAGAAGATGGGGTAAGTGTTTTTTTATCCAACAGGTCAGCTAATATAGGAGGAGAAAGTTTCGTTATTGATAAGAGATTCAATTTTGATCCTGTTGACTTTGAGATATAGGTAAGAAAAGCACTGGTGGAGACACACAGAAGATGGTCAACTCTGTGGCTTAGACTTTCCAGGGAATACCCAGAGATGGCCATATAGATTTTGCAAACAAAGTAATAGTTGTTGACTAAAAAGGGATTTTGGCCAACTTTTTTGTTCGTTGTTATTCTATTTGTTCTTGCATCTTTCAAGAGAACTTTGAGAGAGCCATATCCCCTATGCCTAGGTTTTTGATCCTGTTTAATTAAAAGATAAAAAACATTTCGAACATATACTGATGTGAGAAAATAGCTATCAAGTGATTCACTGAAGGAAACTTCTAAAAACACAGACAAGGAGCAAGCACACAGACTCATGGAATTACTTGTTTTTGGTGAACTCTGGAGAAAACAGACTACAACAGAATCTCTGATACTGCCAATTTGACCTTATTCTGAAAGTGATAAAATCCTGTTTTGAAGTAGCCTGGCATTTTCTTTAGCCTCAAGTGAGATTGTTAGCATTCACTTTAGGAACAACTTCGCTTCTTAGCAAAGAGATAGTCAAAACCTGAGAAAAGGTAAAGTTCCCCAATTTCCCAAACATATATAAGAAGCAATAGTTCAGTCTCTTCTGTTCCTCACTTGCTACATAATCACCTCCACATATATCCCACAAGGAAAAAAATCCTCTACCAAAAAGAAAAAAAAGACGAACCTTATTGACCTTGAGCTATGGTTTTATTGTTTGCTTGCTTTCAGTGAAAATATTATCAATTTCTCCCTGAATAAAAATTGTCTCAAAAAAAAAAAAAAGGTTGGGATGAAACATTTTCATCTTGAATAAATAAATGACTATCTTGTATTCAAAATACCAAATTTTTTCTGGGAAATATGTAAGTTTTATTATTTATTGGTAGGCTTATGCTTTTCATATGAACCAAACCAAACAGAGATGGGGTAAAAAAAAATTATATCTGAGGATTCATTTTATCACCTGCATTCACAATGATGAAGAAAGAAAAGAAAGTCCTTAGACCTCATGCATTCTTTCCTTTTCTCCTGCTCAGGAAGCTAGGTCAGAATCAATGGACATTAGGAACCATATCCAAGGCAACTTCCTAAGCAGTTTCACATATGACAGCTCATCTAATCCTCACAATAAACATGTGAGGTAGTCAATTAGAAACCACATCAAAATGATGTGTCCACTGACATATTTTATAGGGAGGGAGGTGGAAGAGACCTAGGAGGCTGAAGCAGGAGCCCTGAAATAGAGTTTGGACCACAAGCAGCTACCCTTGCTGCTGCCACTGGGGAAACTTAAGCATACAGTAAAGTGTACAACAAAGAATGTGTTCTTCTAGCTGGACTTGAGCTCCACATGCCTGGCTGTTCCCTAGGGTGAGCTAAACTAGACCCAGGTAGAAAGGCCTTTTGCCTAAAGTAGATGCAGGAAGAGAATAAACCAGAAGGAAAGCTTCTTTGTAAGTCTGTTTCATAACTGGCTTTATACTCAATAGGTTTTTGGAGCTGCATCAGGCCCCCTTACCTACATATTTAGAAAGGCATGAAAAAAAAATACAAAAAGAGGTCAAGATGGCCAGACTTCTGTCCAGGTAGAATCTCTGGCTCACCTCAACCACTCTCATGGAAGTAAGAAGAGTAATGACAGAGCAGGCAATGACTGTACCATTTCTGAGAAAGAAAAATCTCTTCCTCCAGCTTCATTAAAAAAGAGCATTAGAAAAGTAAAACTTCCATATGAGCCAAACTTTTAACTCTTTTCATTATCACAATGGTACATAAAATGATTTCAAATTTATTTTAGCCATATAGTTGGGATTATTTTTATTTTTACTGCAAAGCAACATAATCACTGAATTATTGAAATCAAAAAGAGAATATTTGTGAATTCATTGGAAGGACACTTCCAATGGGGTTTTACACATATCTAAGACTCATGAAAAGAAGGAACTGGGTTGGTTTCTTAGTACCCCAGTACCACAAAAGGCCCTTCATGATCTAACTTTTTCACACTGACACTTTTACATTTTTCTCCAGATAAATGGAATGTCCTGTAGCACTCCAGTCATTTATTTTACACTTCTAGCCACTGGACTAGTCCTTAGCCTTTTCCTCCCTACTTTTTCTGCCTTTCCTAATACCTATTCATCTTTCAAGTATGAAGACACATACTGTGTCACTCTTTCAGAAAGCCTTCTCTGATGCTCAAGCCCCCATGTTCTTTCTCTTGTCTAGTATCATGATATGTATACCTTTATTATACAAGAACACCAATATCAACAATAATGCAGACTAACCTATTATATGCCAAGTAGTATGATAAACAGCTAAATGAAACTTATCTAATTTTACAACATCTTTGTGTCTCTATTATTATTGATATGCCCATGGATGATAAATGGCTACCCAAGGCTATATAGCCCAAAGTGAGAGAATTTAGACTCCTAGCTCAGTTGTATTAGACTCCAGAGCTCAGACCACCAACTACTATGCTACATTCTCATTTATCACTATGTATTAGAGATTTCTGTTTATTTTCCTGTATCTACTAAATTGTAATAAACTTGAATGCATAAAATGTGACTTTGATGTTTGAATTCCCAACACCGTGAAAATTACCTTCCTCAATAAGTGATCATTAAAACATGTGATGTGAAAGGGGATACATAAACCATACTCTATTTCTTGTGATATTTATTGCTTCAACTATTCCATTAAAGTGCCAAAAGGAGGTAGTAAGAACAAATGATAAATAACTTAGGCAAAGACAGCAAGATTCAATATCTAGACTCACGTATGGAATTCCAGTACTTACCAATTTCTTTGTGCCCATCATTCTGTAATTGTATGTTGGCACACTGGTATACTCAAGCAGCTCACATATTGGACTTATGCTCACAGAGTCTTCATTTCTGATTCCTTCCTATCCTCCATTCACAATTGTTTAAGGTTATTGAAAATTTAAAAGTACACTATCAGACCTAATGGTATGCATCCAACTCCACTATACACTGGCTCTAAACTAGGCAATGATTTAAAACAGAAACTTATCCAGAACTATCTACGGAGTAGCAGCAGAAAAAACAATCTCTATTAAAAGGCCAGTTTTCAGAATTTACCATTATTTTAGAGCATCTCAAAGCTAATTAACCCATATCTGGTAGGAAATCAGACTACCTTAGTAGTACTTGGGGTGCTTGGCCATGAAAGTATAGTAAATGATACAAGCAACCACAAGTATATTCTAATCACTATGCAAGAAGTTGCAATCCTCCCACTAAAATTAGATAAGTATTAAACAAATATAAAAACGTTATGAATTTCTCTGTAATTTTGAGAATTTCACAAATTCATAAATCAAAAGACAAGCAGAATTGCTGCTGGACAAATTATGGGGAAAATTCTTCTAAAGTTCCTAAATAGAATAAAATAGAATCATTCACAAAAACATAAAAATTTAACCTACTATGTGATCTTTGATGAGTTACTTTATTCATTAAAGCACATATATATGTATACATACATTTACCTTTTTCCCTAATTAAGACACAAGTTTCTCAAGAGCTTGGATTTTGTTGGGGGTTTTGTTGTTGTTGTTCACTACTGTATCATGGTGCCCAGAAGATATCTGGTACACAGTAGGTACTCTGTAAACATGACTGTATACTTCCTGCCTTTAGGAAAATGTGAAAGTATGAAATGGAAATAAATTACCAGCTAAGGGATTGGCAATAGAGGGCCAAAAGGATTGAAGGACAGCGTCAGTGTTAACAAGGGGGTGTCATATCAAAACCCATAGATAAAGGGTTAGAAGAAAGTGGGAACTTGAGGAGTTGGCAAGGAACCAGGGTTTCCATGTATATTTCTGTGTAGGGAACCAGAGTAGTCTAATATATTTCTGGTGAATGGCATCTTGTCAGATGAGGACATTTGAACATGACAGACAAATGTATATCTGGTCCTGCTGTAGGCGATCATGACCAGCTTCTGGTTATGTTGATAATATAAGACCAATATTTGGATTTTGTCTTTTCAGTATGAACACTCTATTTCATTTTTTAAGAACTGCCAATTCTTAATTTGTCTAATTGGAATTACAATGTGTCCATTACCTAATAGAATTAATCTGAGGTTTCCCCCCATTGTCTTTAAAAATCCTGTTTTCTTCATTAACAAAATTCTTCCTCGGTCACACCTAAGTAGTATATTTCTATCCTCTCCTTCAAGCTTTGGAAAGAGTTATCTCTATTTTTTCATTTATTTGCTTTGAAATTATTTTACAATTCCCTATACTCTGTTATCTGACCCTATAATTCTATGGAAACAAGAGCCTTGCTAAGGTCTTCATTGATCTTACATAATGGTCCCCATGTAATTACATTCAATAGCCACGTATCAATTTTTGTCTTACCTGACATTATACTGGACAATGGTAACCACTGCCCCCTTACTCACACACCTTTTTCCTTTGATACACCTGATATAAGGCTTCTTTTATTTTCTTCCTATCCATCAGGCTACTTTATCTCGGTCTTCTTAGAAGACCCATCCTTTCCTATCCAGCCATTAAATGACAGTGCTTCTCAAAGCTAAATCTTACTTCCTTTTCTGTTTTTATTCTATATTTTATCAGAAAGGCAATTTCACCAAGTCCCATTATTTTAATTACCACCTAAATACTACTGACCCCCAAATTTACCTGGAGTCCCAACCTTTTCCTTGAACTCTAGACCCATGTATCTTAAAGCTTACTCAGCATCTCTATTAGGGTGTTTGAAAGTGCCTAAAATTCAACATATCCAAAATAGATCTTAATAACAGTAACTTACTAAGCTCTTGCCATGCATCATATAATGTTCCAGGAAAGATAGACAATGTGATCATTATAATCTTTCCCATTTTATGGATAAGGAAAAGGAAGTATAACAGATATAAATTATCCAAGTCCATACAGCTAAGTCTCAGGCCCAAGAGTTAAATTCAGGAATCTTGGGTCCAAAGATGAGTTTCTTAACCACTGTATTACAGTGCTTTTGAATCTTCCTGCTTAAACCTGGTCTTTCAGTGTTACTCATCTCTGTGAATGGTCCTTTACTGGTCCCGTATCATAGGGTACAGTGAGAAACAACTTCATTCTTTCTCCATCCAATTTGACTGCTGATTCAAATATACCCTGTAGAGTAAGGTGTTCCCTTGCTCTTTTGGAATAATCTTCAGTGTAATTCATATCTCATCTGCTCACATAAGATTAAAAAAAAAAAAAAAAACTAACTTTACTACTTAAAATACCAAGGCTCACATAATAGTTCAAAATCCAAAATCCATTCATCCACTCTCGTGACTGCCTCTTTTTTTTTTTCTTTCTTTTTAATTTCAGCATATTATGGGAGTACAGATTTTAAGGTTTCAATAAATGGTTTCCCCCCCTCCCCTCACAAGTCTGAGTTTCCAGCGTGACCATCCCCCAGATGGTGCACATCTCACTCATTATGTATGTATATACCCGCCCCCTTCCCCCCTCCCCCCTGCCCAATACCCTATTACTGTAGTACCTATGTGTCCACTTAGGTGCTGCTCAGTTAATACCAGTTTGCTGGTGAATATATGTGGTGCTTGTTTTTCCATTCTTGGGATACTTCACTTAGTAGTATGGGTTCCAGCTCTAACCAGGAAAATATAAGATGTGCTATATCACCGTTGTTTCTTAGAGCTGAATAGTACTCCATGGTATACATATACCACATTTTATTAATCCATTCTTGGATTGATGGGCACTTGGGCTGTTTCCACAGCCTTG
>VSMD01079394.1:0-28259 GCA_008750895.1 Mirza zaza | reverse complement strand
CAATCTGGTATTGGCACAAAAATAGGAATATTGACCAGTGGAACAGATCTGAGAATCCTGATATAAAACCATCCTCATATAGCCATCTAATCTTTGACAAAGCAGACAAAAACATATGCTGGGGAAAAGAATCCCTTTTCAATAAATGGTGCTGGGAAAACTGGATAGCCACCTGTAGAAGGCTAAAGCAGGACCCACACCTTTCACCTCTCACAAAAATCAACTCACGCTGGATAACAGACTTAAACCTAAGGTATGAAACTATTAGAATTCTAGAGGAAAATGTTGGAAACACTCTCCTAGACATCGGCCTAGGCAAAGAGTTTATGAAGAAGTCCCCAAAGGCAATCAAAGCAGCAACAAAAATAAATAAATGGGACATGATCAAACTAAAAAGCTTCTGCACAGTCAAAGAAATAGTCATGAAAGTAAACAACCTACAGAATGGGAGAAAATGTTTGCACCCTATGCATTCGATAAGGGGCTGATAACTAGAATATACTTAGAACTCACGAAAATCAGCAAGAAAAAATCAAATAACCCTATTAAAAAGTGGGCAAAGGACTTGAACAGAAACTTTCCTAAAGAAGACAGAAGAATGGCCAACAAACATATGAAAAAATGCTCAACATCTCTAATCATCAGGGAAATGCAAATCAAAACCACAATGAGATATCACTTAACTCTAGTGAGAATGGCTTTTATCAAAAAGTCTCCAAACAATAAATGCTGGCGTGGATGCGGAGAGAGAGGAACACTCCTACACTGCTGGTGGGACTGCAAACTAGTTCAACCTCTGTGGAAAGCAATATGGAGATACCTTAAAGCGATACAAGTGAATCTACCATTTGATCCANGTGGGACTGCAAACTAGTTCAACCTCTGTGGAAAGCAATATGGAGATACCTTAAAGCGATACAAGTGAATCTACCATTTGATCCAGCAATCCCATTGCTGGGCATCTACCCAAAAGATCCAATGACACTCTACAAAAAAGACACCTGCACTCAAATGTTTATTGCAGCACAATTCATAATTGCAAGGCTGTGGAAACAGCCCAAGTGCCCATCAATCCAAGAATGGATTAATAAAATGTGGTATATGTATACCATGGAGTACTATTCAGCTCTAAGAAACAACAGTGACATAGCGCATCTTATATTTTGCTGGTTAGAGCTGGAACCCATACTACTAAGTGAAGTATCCCAAGAATGGAAAAATAAGCACCACATATACTCACCAGCAAACTGGTATTAACTGAGCAGCACCTAAGTGGACACATAGGTACTACAGTGATAGTGTATTGGGCAGGTGGGAGGGGGAAGGGGAGCGGGTATATACATACATAATAAGTGAGATGTGCACCATCTGGGGGATGGTCATGCTGGAAACTCAGACTTGTGGGGGGAGGGGAGGAATGGGCATTGATTGAAACCTTAAAATCTGTACCCCCATAATATGCCGAAATAAAAAAAATAAAAATAAAAATAAAAAACAATATAAAAATTGTTTTAATCAAAAGAAAAAGAAAATAAGTGTAGTCTTATAAATAATCTCTTACTGAAATATATCTTTTTTAAAAAAAACAGCTATTTTTGCTCTTATATTCATCATATTTATCTGATCCCAGGGACCAACAGTTTGGAACTGGACAAAGCCTTTTATTTTTTGCTCATAAGGTAGACTCCCCTAAAAAGAAAAAAAAAGAAAAAAAACAACTTTAAATAATCAAAACTATTTCAGAGCTAACTGAATAGTTTTATAATAATAGCCTTGTCTCCTTTTTTCATTACCTAAGTATGTTTATTTTCATACTTCTATTCCAACTGGGCCCCTGTTGCTTTTCCTTTAACTTCCCCAGTAAAAACTCCTTTTCTTTTCCTTTTCACTCACTTCTATTAATTTTAACCTAGGCAAAAAATTTAGAGTTTTAGATTCACTACTTATCCTACCAACCAACACACATACACAATTAGCTAAGTTATAACTTAGGAAATAGGTCAGAAATCACTTAAGGATAACAGAACACATTTTTTGATGAACTTGCTATGGTTAACCTCATAAAAGAAAATTCAGCAGAGACTTAGCAGCCTAAGCCTAAGGCATTTCCACCATGAGTATATATTAGTATCTATTACATTAGGTTATTATGTATATATTAGTTTATTAGTGAGCATTTTTCAGAAGTCCATATCATTCTAAATACCTTTTCTGAACTCTCTTCAGAAAAGAAAAATTAAAATTGCCAAATATTCTAAAAACTCAAAATTATAACAGCTGCCCCAGGATTTGCTTCTTTCTCTAATAATAGTAATGATTCTCATCATTTTGGAGATAATTAACTATCAAAATTTATTCTCATCAGCTTGAGGTGATTTGAGTCTGTAACAATATTACCATAACTTTGTTAGAAGGTGAAAAATCAGAAAGGTAGTATGATGCAATGTAGCAAGTAAAAGTTTCAGGGAATTTTTTACTGAATTAGCTGATTGTACCAACATTCTGCATGTACAGTTGATGGGTTCTTTAGTAGGTCCACCTACGGAGGAAGTAGCAGACTCTAAGTATAGATTATATAGATTAATAAGTATAAAATACTTGATCTATCAAGATCTTAAGAGACTTTCTTGGAAATGTATTCTGCGGGGGTGGGGAACCTGTGGGATTAATGCCATATGTGGTTTTCTAGGTCCTTAAGTGTGGTCTTTTGACTGAACCCAAATTTTACAGAATTAAGGCTGCAGGTTTCCCACCCCTGTTCCTGTATTTGCACATTTCTGTACACTTGTTGTAACTATCCGGATGCTCCCTGTTGTTTATTTATACAAGAGCCAGTGTAGTTTAGATTCTAAGAGCTTGTGCTCTGGAGCCAAACAGCTTGAGTCCAAATCCTGGCTCTGTTGTTTGCTGGCTCTGGGATCTTAGGCAAGTTATTCGCTCTCAACAGGTTCAGTTTCCTCATCTGTAAAACATGGGTGATAATATAGTGCCCACCTCACTTTAAATACGTTAATATACCGAAGATGTTTAAAATAATACCTGCCACATCATAAGCACTCCAAAAATTAGCTATGTTATCAAATGCTATTTCAATCACACTTATGTGGCCCATTTATGATCCTGATTCCATATTCTCTAGTACAAAAAAAGTACCATGAAAAAAGTACCTTGGTTTCATATGAAACCAAAGTAGATAACTTTCAAAGCAGTTATCAAGCTCATTTATGTTCCCCAAAATATTATATCAAGGTGCATTGAAAATGTCTGTATTATTTCTTCTTCAAACATGGCATTATACCATACCTACTCCTATGACTTGTTTGTAAATTATTCAAGCAAGCCACCAATATTGAACATTTCTGTTGTTCAGAAAAATGCCCTATTATTGTCCTGACCTTGGCCCACATCTTTCTATATTCGGTAATGTCAGATTCTCTTCC
This sequence comes from Mirza zaza, assembly GCA_008750895.1. Lineage (NCBI taxonomy): Eukaryota > Metazoa > Chordata > Mammalia > Primates > Cheirogaleidae > Mirza > Mirza zaza. Next base: position 24,819 of record VSMD01079394.1, on the reverse strand, counting down.
AAGAACAGAAGCTGAAGGGCACGTTGACTTGCTCAGACTCCAGTTAATTTCCCAGTTTCCAGTCATCATTCATGTGTTTCAGTCCTGCTTTTTTTTTCTTACTTCCAACATCCAATTCTTTGATAAACTAAATCTATAAAGCACATGAAAACTGTAGTGTCAATACTTCTCCCTAGTTTTGCCCCACCTATCTACAGCGCTTTATCTAAGGATACTACACCTCTCGGGATATCATGCTCACTCCAAACACTGCCACCTCCCTAGCACGCCACCACCTCTAGTCTGAGCGCACCATTTCTGAGAACTGCTGTTTAGGGCTCAGTGTAGAAAAAGAAGGGTGCCACCTCAAAAAGCGTCACAAAGTTATGGCAGGTGGAACTTTCAGTCTCCGAATCAGAGGAACAAATGAAGAAGAGGGCTTCATAAGAGCCAGCCAAATGCCACTTTAAAATAAAATTCCACTGGGCCATTTGATTAGTCATTGGTATCCCTTCTTCCATAATTTATATCTTTTATTTTTTAATGTCTTTATTCATCCAAAAAGATAATATTTTAACATTTAAATGTTATAGCAAAAAATGTATGCAGTATATATGTCCTAAATAGCTTTCAGCTGCCCTGTCTAAGACCTTCATTGAATGAAGTTTTAGTTGCACCATCCTTAACTCCTCCTTCACATTCAATTCCCAAAAACGTAAGCAGTGGGAGGGGTCTAGACACACACCACAGCTGAGAGCCTTAGGCTCCAAAGTCAGACTGACTGGGGTTCAAATCCCAGTCCTACCTCTTACTGCTAAGTAATACTGGGCAAGTTTTCTCACCCAACTGAGTCTGTGTCCTTGTCTGTGACATGTGGATAATAACAGTCCCCACCGCACAGAAGAGTTGCAACGAATGAATGGAGCCTGAGAGGTGTGTCTGAGAACTGTGCCTTGAAAGTGTTAGCTTCCGAGATTACCGGTATCCCCTGCTGCATCCCTATTGTCCAGAGAAAGTCAAAGTGCAGGTTAGATACTGATATTTTTATTTTTTAAGGTACACAAACCTTAAGTTTAATGTCTGTGAGGGTTTACATGTGTATCCATCCATGAAACCACTACCCAGATCAAAACACAAAACATTTCCAGTGCCCCAGGAGGTTCCTCACAGCCCTTCTCAGCCAGTACCCTGCCCAAGTAACCATGTCCAGACTTCTATTGCCATAGATTAGTGTCGCCTGTTTTTGAACGTCATATAAATGGAATCATGCAGCTTGTGTTCTTTTGTGTCTGGCTTCTTTCATTCAACATTATGTCTCTGAGCTCCATGATGTTTTGTGTGTAGCTATAGTTTGCTTTTTAGTATTGCTGAGTGGTATTCCATTGTAGAAATACACCACAGTCCACAGCCATTCTCCTGATGATGGGCACTGGTTGTTTCTGGTTTGGGGCTGTCAAGAATAACAGTGCCATGAACAAACATTTTTGCACTTGTCATTTCATGGACATAAGTATTCGTTTCTTTTCAGTATATCCCCAGGAGTGGAATTGCTAGGTCGTGGGCCAGGTAAATGTTTAGCTGTAGTAGATTCTGCCAGTGTTCCATCGATTGTCCAATTTACACTCCCACAGCCATGTGTGTGACTGTGCAGTGGCTCCATATCGATGGTACAAAGCACTGTCCACCCATGGCGTTTGCTCTAGACCTGCTTGCTCTACTAAGCTCCATCACGCAGCAAGGCTTCTCTCTTCCTTCACAATACTCCCTTGCTCTGGAAGGAGAGTATGAACTGCCAAGGTGCTTTTCAACTAGAGAATCTCTGATTGAGAGGATGAGTGGGGAGGGAGAGCTGCTCTCAGTGGGATTCACTGTCCTGGAGGCCAGCGCATGTGTACACCTGCCGTGCAGTCTCGTCTTCTCTTAGCACCCACCTCTGTACCACAGTGCCACCCAGATCCTTGTGGGCTCCATGCAAAACAAGTGGGCAGTCCTCATTAGTTCAGAGTAACACAACCATCCACTTCATCCTCCTCATCCCCTCCTCCTCCTCCCTGCCCATTCAGCTCTGAGGGACCCACTTTTTCATACAAACACCAGCCTTCATCCTCAGGTATCATAGTCACAAGCAGAGCGGAAGGCACCCCCTGCACCTGTGTCCAAACCCTTCCTTGCCCACTGGCTGATGCCTGAAATTCCAGTAATATAAGTTTTACTAGAAATAAAGATACGGGTCAAAGTCCTCAAACACGTTTTTTGTTCCAAAGGGATTTGGGCAGCAGTAACATGTAAATCCAGGCACCAGTTCAGGAATGTCCTGCTGCACTCAGTTTTCTAGATGCCTCAGACACTCCAGGGTGAGGAGGTGACCCAAGGTACTTTTAGAGCCAGGGCTACACATGGACTCTGGGATCTGTTATTTCAGGATAAACTATCAGACTCTATTAGGAATTCTCAAATAAATATGCACAATAAAATTATGCATTTCTTAGCTGGGACTACAGGTGCACACCACCACAACAAACTAATTTTTTCTACTTTTAGTAGAGACAGGGTCTTGCTTTTGCTCAGGCTGGTCTCAAACTCCTAACCTCAAGCGATCTTCTGCCTCAGCCTCCCAGAGTTCTAGGATTATAGGTGTGAGCCGCAACACCTGGCCAAAATTATGCATTTCTGAGAACGATTTGGTCCCCTTTAGAGATACCCACTCAGAACAAATGGATCCTTTTACAGGGCATGAAGAAGTTTCCACCCTCTCTCTTTTCTCAGACAAAACCCAGCAGAGAACTTCACCCACTGAAATCTCAACCAGCACTTCTAAGTAACTCCCACTGGGCAGGCCCATGCCCAAGGCAGGTAAGTGAGTAAGAAGACATATTATAAGATTAGTATTTTTGCCATGTGGCTTTTCCCAAATCTTTGAAAGAATCCATTTCAAAATAATGATACTCACAAATATCAAACAATTTGAAACATGAGATAACAATTCTATATAATGCTCTTTTGATGCCAGAAAGCATCAATATCCCTTCATGTTTGAGGCAGTGAAGAAAATACGTGAGGTTGGCTGGCCTAAGGCACCACTGTGAGTAGGGATTAAGACCCAGGAACACCCAGAGTAGATCCTGCAGTTCAAATCACTGAACTGCACTGTGGCTGCTTCCAAGGCTTTGAAGGAAATCCTAGTCCCTGAGGAAACACACCTACGAGGCTCCACTGCTTCAGGAGGTGGGGCACCTGCTGGCCTGCGCTGTCTACCTACGTGTCAGCTTCACACTCACACGACCCCCCAAGGACAGGGCGTCACGGGCTCACAGCTTTTCAAGTTTGTTGGAATCCAAGTGGGTATCACAATGGCTCATCACATGATCCCCTAGCTGGATGCAATGCAAAACACTGACAGATCCTTATATGCTCAGCAAATCCTTCCCTTAGGCTTAGGCAACCTATATAATTAGCAAATAATGCCAGCTGAAGCATGAACCTATTCTTTTATTTATTTATTTTCAGCGTATTATGGGGGTCCGAATGCTAAGGTTACGTATATTGCCCCTCCCTTGCCTCCACCCTCGAGTCAGAGCTTCAAGCCTGTCCATCCCCCAGCTGGTGCACATTGCACTCATTATGTGTGTATATACCCGCACCTCCTCCCCACCTGCCCAACACCCGATAAATATTATTCCTATTTGTCCACTTAGGTGTTGATCAGTTAATACCAACTTGCTGGTGAGTACATGTGGTGCTTATTTTTCCATTCTTGGGATACTTCACTTAATAGAATGTGTTCCAGGTCTATCCAGGAAAATACGAGAGGTGCTAGATCTCCATTGTTTCTTATAGATGAATAGTAGTCCGTGGTATACATATACCACATTTCATTAATCCACTCATGTACTGATGGGCACTTGGGTTGTTTCCACATCTTTGCAATTGTTAATTGTGCTGCTATAAACATTCGAGTGCATGTGTCTTTTTCACAGAGTGACTTTTGTTCTCTTGGGTAGATGCCCAGTAATGGGATTGCTGGATCAAATGGTAGATCTACTTGTATCGCTTTAAGATATCTCCATATTGCTTTCCACAGAGGTTGAACTAGTTTGCAGTTCCACAAGCAATGTAGGAGTGTTACTGTCTCTCCACATCTACACCAAAAATTATTGTTTTGGGACTTGCTAATAATGGCCATTCTCACTGGAGATAAGAGATATCTCATTGTGGGTTTGATTTGCATTTCCTTGATGATTAGAGATGTTGAGCATTTTTTCATGTTTGTTGGCCTTTATTCTGTCTTCTTTTGGAAAGTTTCTGTTCATGTCCTTTGCCCACTTTTTGATAGGGTTGTTTGATTTTTCCTTGCTGATTTTCCTGAATTCTAAATAGATTCTAGTTATCAGCCCTTTATCGGATGTGTAGCTTGCAAAAATTTTCTCCCATTCTGTGGGTTATCTGTTTGCTCTCTTGACAGTTTCTTTGGCTGTGCAGAAGCTTTTTAATTTGATCATGTCCCATTTATTTATTTTTGTTGCTGCTGTGATTGCCTTTGGGGTCTTCTTCAAAAATTATTTGCCTAGGCCAATGTCTAGAAGAGTATTTCCAACTTTTTCCTCTAGAATTCTAATAGTTTTACACCTAGTTCAAGTCTGTTACCCAGCGTGAGTTGATTTTTGTGAGAGGTGAAAGGCGTGAGTCCTTTCCACTCTCCCAAACTCCTCGGCTTCTCTTGAGCTTCTGCCAGCAGGCAGGACCTCACGCCAGCAGGTCTTCCCTGGCTATGATGAGGACTGGGAGGGTCCCTACACAGGATTGTAGCCTGGGCTGGGCACACGGCTCTGCTATGGGAGGACGGTTACCCTCAAGCATGCAGATCCACCCCTGAAGGCACACACACCTTAGTAGGCTCGTTCACAAATATCCCTTCTGTGCCCTGGGCAATGCGAGACCTGGGTGCATGGGATCTGGTCTGCAGGTCCGACCTCTGGGCCCCAGAATTCAATAATTCAATCCCTGACCCCACCAGGGAGAGAAGTGCCAGTCCTAATTCACCCGCGGGGAGCCCAAGCTGGGTCTATGTCTCTCAGCCTCAGGGTCTGCCCCGTTCTCCTGGGATCACCATTCCAGCAGCACCTGGGAGGGCTGGCGGGTAGGGAGCTCAGAGTCTGAGGGAGTTCCCCTCAGTCAGCTGTAGGGCCCCAAAAGGGAAGGTCCCATTCCCTGGAGATGCCTCCAGCTGGTGGCTACATTGGTTCTCTTGGCAGCTGGGGATAGGGAAGAGGGAGGGGAGAATGAGGCAATATGGCGCCTGCCACGCCAAGCTCGGGTCTGTGCACACGGAGGTGCCCTGAGGGAGTTGGGAGCCTGGCGCCGAGTCCACAGGCTTACCACTCACGGTGGCCATCGCTGGGCTGGCATCCGCAGGTCTCTTCACTCGCTGGGGAGCCCACCAGCAGTCCGAGATGCAAGGGAGGGGAAAGTTAACCGCTTCACCTACTCTTGCCGCTGGTCTCCAGGCTACTCCGGAGGTCCCTGCTTCCAGTTCTCCTCTGCAACCTCCTCCTGTGGAGTCTCCTGTAGTCTCCGGTACCCCTCCTTCCGACCATCATCTGATGTATGCTTGCCTACTTGCTTATTTCCTCTACTTTCTTCTAAAATCTGTCTTTTTTGCAGAGACACTCTGGCTGGCAGTTTTTCTCGTCCGCCATCTTGCTCCGCCCCGCCCCCCCCCATGAACCTGTTCTGACCCCCAAAGAATCACCACTGTTCTAACACTATGCCGGCAGTGTTTTCCATTTATGCTATTTCATTCTTCAGTACGACAAACACGTCTGAGCTCCGGGGACTGTCCTAGGCCCGAGGGATACAGCAGTAAACAAGAAAGTCAACATCCCTGCCCTTGTGAGCTACATACTCCAGGGGGATGCAGGTAGTCAACAGATAGATAAACACAATATCAAGCAGGGAAAGACCAGGCTGAGGCAGGGGTAAGGGGGTGGGTTCTGTAAACAGAGTGGTCAGGGGAGAACTCTCTGAGGAAGGGCACTTGAGCAGAGACCTGGATGAAGTGAAGGAGACAACTACCGTCAGTAATAGGTGGATTGTCTTTCTAATTACTTTTTATATACATAAATACCCAAACTATTTTCCTGTGAAAATTGGAACATACTATACCAACTTTGTTGTGAACTTCCATATTTATTTCAGTAACCCACCAATTATTGGGAATTTAGTTTGTTTCAACATATCAGAATTTATAACAATAACTGACTCAAAATTAATTATATGTGAAATAGTAGATAATGAAGACTGTAAATAACTAAAAATCCTACAGGCTCAAATATATAGATGATACATCCAAAGATCATTGTCATGTTGACCAGATTGCTCTTCATCCAGAACATGCCTTGACAGTAACTGTGGATTCCTCTACTATCTCCCCACACCTGTAAGTACCACCATCACCTCTATAACAAATCATTACCTGGAAAGCTGATAGGCCACTCCAACATACTAGAAGTAGTTCAAAACCTGTTGTTCTCAGAATTAGGAAACAAGAAAAAAACATCTGAGTAGAAAAAAGTATCTGGCTCCCCTCCATAAACAAATCCTTTGCTGATAACAAAAGACACCTAAAATGTTCCTAGCCCCATGACATTTCAGTCCCATCTAACCTCTGCCTTCATGAATTATCCTATGTTCCATCCACTCTCTGCCATACTCTTAGTTGTCTCACAACAAATGAGGAGAATTTAATATGTAAGTGATAAGCAACAAAGGGAAGGCTTAAAAAAGTTGCTGTAATAGTGCAAAGGGAGAAAAGTTGTGTAAAAGAAAATCAATTCATCACACAGCACATATCGATGCAGTTATGCCAAGAGAACCTCGGTGCCTTGTACCATGTTCATATTGTGAGCAGCCTTACAGTTTCATCAAAATGACATCTGTTAGTTAAATTAATGTTATAGTTCTGTTTTCATTTAAATTTTAAATATGTTGAATAAGAGTTATCATTATAATAAATTTCTATCTGATTTTAATGTTTGTACATTTGTAAGTAACCATGTAATTAAAATAACTTAAGTCAATATGGCAGATCCTCAAGAATTATTTTTCACTTCAAGGAAGCCTATCGAGGTTATTTATTGGAGCATTTTTGATAATTGCTAAAGATCAGAATATCCCAAATCCCAAATATCTATCCGTAGGATACTAATTAAATAACTATGGTGCAGCCACACATTGGAATGTGATATAAACTGAAAAATAAAATTAGATAACCTCTATGTACTGACATGGAGCAATCTCTAGATATGTGTTAAGCAGAAAAAAGTACAGAAAGTATAAATAATATACTGCCATAGGAGTAAGAAAGAGGTAAGAATGAGATTTGTTTGCATTTACATTTAGAAAAACACTACAAGGACACTAAAGAAACTATTGAAAGTGGATACATACTAGAGCAGACAGGAGAATGGGAGATGAAGGTAAGAGTTCTCAATGTGTGCCTTGTTATATGGTTTCAATTTTTGAACCATATGAAAGTTTATATACTGAAAAACAAAAACTCAATTTATGAACAAAAAGTAAAAATAATCTATTAGCCAAGATTAAGAAACACTAGTAAATTGCTGGAGTAAGTGTGTAGATTAAGGTGTTTTAGAAGTTCAAGAAAAAAATTGAAAACTCCAACTAAATATGTGAAAATGTTCACATATTTAAAGCCACTGAAATCTGTTGGGTATCCTGGGCTGTAGCAGTCAGAGTGGGGGCTGTGGTGGCAGTTATGACAACTGTGGAGGAGGAGATTATGGAAGTGGAAATTGCAAGGATTTTGGAAATTACAACCAGCAATCTTCTAACTATGGCCCAATGAAGAGTAGAAACTTTGGTGGTGGCAGGAACATGATCCAGGAGGCAGTGGAGGAAGTGGGGGTCATGATGAGCTTCTGTCCATTTGTCATGAGCTTCATTATTTAAGTAAGAGACGATGCGAGCCAAGAGGAGACAGAAAAGCTTTAGGTTATCAAAATAACAATGTTAAGAAACTCTTATCCCAGTTATACATAAATATGCAGTGATAAAGCAGAAGACACTAGAGCAGACGCTGTGAGCCATTTTGTGAATGGATTATTTAATAATATCACCTTGCTGTGGAGGAAGGATTGTAAAAAAAAAAACACCTTTAAGACAGTTTCTTAGCTTTTCGATTCTTTCTTTCTAGTAGTCTTTATATGAGTATAGAAGCATTCCTTCTTTGATAATGTTAAATGTGTCAGATTCAGGTGACATGTGAAACATTTTAAAATATTTTTCTCAAAGTTTTGAAAAATATTAGCCAGGATCATGGAGTAATAAGACATAACATTTTTCCTTTAAAAAAATTTAAGTGCGTGTGCAAAGAAGCTGTTGTACATTTATGAGTTACTAAAACAATTCTAAAGAAAACAACAGACCAGATTGTTTTAAATATATGTACAGGTATATAAAACCCAGCATACACTCACTGAAAGCCAGAAAGTAGCAGCATTAGTAGAAGATGTTCTGTGCCTACTCTGGGCACCAAATCTGACCGTGACCATCAGGCGGGCACTTGCTGGCCAAGGTATTTGACTGTAACAACGGCACAGAGTTCTCCAGGAAGACAGCAGAGGGGCTAGCTATAAATGATGGAATGTTCACTTTGGAATAAGGACTAGGTAGGGTTTATTGTACAGTTTGATCAAGCATGAATGCCATATTTGCAAGGTCCTCTGTTGTGCAGAGCTAAATTAAGCAAAAGAGAGGACATTTTGCTTAGAGTGCAAGGCTATCTGATATAGGCCAGGCACACAGTCTGCCCTCAAAGATTGGCTCCAGAAAGAGGAAAGCTGCTCAAACCCCCAGGCAGGACTCTGTTCCTCTCAGGTCCTTGCTCTGACAGCTGTTTTCTTCTCTCCTGTCTTCGCAGAGCAACTTCCTCTGCCCACAGCCTGCAAGGTAGAACATGACTGCCCACAGCTCCAGAGATGGGAGGGGAGCAAGTGTCCCTCACTTCCTGTTCTAAATTCCCAGTGAAGGGTCTGTGTTTGGCTCACCTTGGGTCAAATTCTCACCCCTAAATCAAGTAACTATGGCTTTCTGCAGAGGGCAGAGTTACTTTATACTCATGTAGCTGCTGGAAGCTCACTTCATAAATTGAGAATGGCCAGTAAGACAGTTGCCAAGACCTGGACAGATGTCTCCAAAAGTGTCCACAGTAAATAATATAGAGGGCTTCTGATTATCATGCAGAACACAGAGACAAAAACCAAGTTTCCTCTCTGAAAAACCTTAGAAATGTAACAGAATTGTTATATTTCTTATAACAAGATTGCAGTATATTCTTGGTCTATTTTTATTTGCTGAATGGATAAGTGCCAAGTCATCTTCAGCTATATTTATAACCCTCATCCTGTAAAGTTTGCTGCCACACCTCTGCCATGTTTTTCCTTGGGGAATGGCTTCTCTCTTCAGTTGCATGACCCTCAAGCTTCGTCTACCTCCCCTGAGCTCTGTCCCCGGCTATGTTCGTTGTTCTCCAAATGCCACTGTGTTCTCTCTTCTGTTTCTATTAATAGCTCCCAGGATGGCTTCCTGGTTGGACCTGGACTGACAGCAATGTCTTCCACTTCCTCTATAACATACACAAATTGTAGTCAATCTACTCGTCACTCCGCGTAACCCGTGTGTACTGCAGATGCTTCAAATATGTGAAGTAATGACCTCATCTTGAAATCTTCTCAGTCACCTTAACATCATGTTGAGAGCAAGCACAACAAAGAATATGATGTTGGAAGCATGTCTTTTAAGCCTGTGACTTTTGGGATTTCTATGCCATGGACCAAAGAAAGTTAAAAACTGAGAACAGAGACAATGTGATGTTTTTTACAGACAGTAGTGTCAGAATATTTTGCTACATTTTCCAGTTTGAATTGCTGTAAGAGTGACTGGCTCTGCCCAGTAGGAGTGACTGACTAGATGGCAACCAGATGGACAAACCTCTCCACTTAGCGTGGGTGCCCCCTCCTCTTTGCTCTACTGTAGATGCATCTTTAGAACTCCACAGTAGCTTGCAGTGTCTGTTTTCTGCTGTCCATTAGAGGGTAGAAACCAGGTCTTTTCCTTTCTTTATTCTTACTACCTAGAAAAGTAAGCATCACTGAGTGGGAGCTCCATAAACATTTGTTTGATGAATTAAAAAAAAAAAAAGCAATAAGAATTTCAGCCACAAAAGGGTTTTATAAGAAGCAGGATTACAATTAATAAGCAGATGAAGGTAAGGTGAACCCCACTGAGTAAAGTTGTATTTGGGACACATTTTTTAAAATTCTCTCTCAGTCATGTATAATTTGTGAATATTGAGTACTCTCTGACAGGTAGAGAAAACTGTACAACTGCTTCAAAACAATGGAGTGACCTAGGTGTTTTTATAATGTGACAAAAATATTACTTCTCACTGCTGACAACATTTTTCCACTATGAGGTTAACCTACTCTTGTACCTTGTCATTTTCTCTCTCCTGAAGAGGTAAATCCTCTATGTGTAATACAACCATAATCCCCTGAGCTATGCAAAGACAACTTGACAGTTTTGACTGAGTAACATCTATTTAATAGCTCAAGGGGTAGCTGACAAAGAAGTCATTAAAACAGATTTTACAAGCCAATGGAAATTCTTCCCAAAGCTCAGTGGGTGGACTACAAAGGTAGGACTTCAATCTAGAAATAAATATTAAAGATAATTAGTTTTGGGGCCCTTTCAAAAATAAGATTAAAAGTATTTGAGTTTAAGCTCACTGAATGTAATTAATGTCAGTTAAATCTCAGTGACCTTATTCCTAGGATTTTGTAATTTTAGAAAAGCTAGCATTAAAAAATGACCAGGAAGTTCTAAAGTATATTTACTTTTAAAGCATTGAATTCTTTCAACATATGTGATTATGAGCCTATAATATTCCAATGTCCTTAGCTCTGGGGTTACAAAGATGAATAAGACATGGCCTCTGCTCTCAAGAAGCTTACAGTCTAGGGAAAATGAGCTAGTCATGCTATTTTTATAATAATTATTCAAAATTGAGTAACCCTAGATTGTCAAAGACCTCTGGAAGTTTATTCTCTAGTTCCTAGAAAGTCTTATCTAAACTATTCCAGACATAGGCACATGCTCATTTCTCTTGGCCAGAACTTTGAAAAGCATAGTAAATGTCTACTTCCCTGCTACTAATATTATGTATCTTTAATAATCAATAAAAGCCATCAAAAACCAATACAACATCTGGTAGATGACCAGTGTAAACATGATCAAAAATTCATTCTTCTGGTACCAAAAATTTTAAAGTTTATATATTACTAGTCAAATCATAAGTTTCCATTAAAATTTTCTCAGAAAGCTCACAAGGCTCTCATGTTTATTGCAGCTCTATTCACAATAGCCAAAATATGGAATCAACCTAAAAGCCCATTAACGGATGAATGGATAAAGAAAAATGTGTTGTATATATATTATATACACAAGCACACACAAGGAACTCACTATTTGGTCATAAAAAGGATGAAATCCTGTCATTTATAGCAACATGGATGAACCTGGAGGACATCATGTTAAATGAAATAAGTCAGGCACAGTAAAGCAAATACCATATGATCTCATTGATATATGGAATCTACACAATTTGATCTCTTAGAAGTTGAGAGTAGAATAGCAGCTACTAGAGACTAGGGAGAATAGGAGAAAGGGGGAGATCAGGAGAGGTTGATCAATAGGCACAATGTTATAGTTAGACAGGAAGAATAAGTTCTGGTACTCTATTGCATGGTAGGGTAACTACAGTTTACAGTGATGCACTACATATATTTCAAATAGCTACAAGAGAGGATTTTGAGTAGCTCAAAACACAGAGATCATAAATTTTTAAGGTGATGAGCATGCTAATTACCATGATTTGACAACTACACAATGTATACATGTAACAAAGCATCACAAATTACCCCATAAATAGGTATGATTATTATATGTCGATTAAAAAAATAGTGAGTGAGCCACCCCCACTTTCACCCATTCATGCCTGGATCCATGCACTGCAGGCCCATGAGGGAAATAGCTTTAAACAAATATTGGCATTTGTTCAAAGCATATGTAATGCTATATCCTATAGGAAAGTACTCTGATCTCTCAGGTATGCACCATAATTGAGCCTTCAGAAAGCCATTCTACCATTCGATCAAGCCAGTTGCTCATGAGCAATAGGCTATATGGTAAGACCAGTGTATTCCATGGGCATGAGCCCATTACTATCCTACCCTTGTGGTGAAATATTTCTTGGTTAGAATCAATGTTCTATAGAATAAAATGATAACGAATAAGAAGTGCCCTAATTCCACTGATTGTGATACAGGTGGAGGCACCACAGGAAGAGAAGGAAAATCCATATCCAAAGTGGTTGACTATTCCAGGAAGGACAAATCAATCACTCTTACTCGCTGCAAGAGGGCCATGGTCATCACCCTGATACCAGGCAAATAAAGGACCCACCCACCCCAAGAATGATGGCACTTCAGGCGTCCAGTGTTGGCAGGTTGAGAACTCAGCTGTGGAAGTGGCAGTCACAGTAGTCAGAATAGTGTCAACAGGAGCCAATTTATGTTGCTGATTCCATGGCCAGTTTCTCTGTCCACAGACCAAGTGAGAAAGTCCGAGGGAATGGGTAGCCACTGACATCCGTAGCACAAGGCGTCCTGCTGCCTGATTACTGGGTGCTCATCTGCAGTGGCTGCCTGCTGGTGAACACTGACCGAGACACAAATCTCCTCACAATCTGCACTCGTTACAAAAGGTCCATCTCTTTCTTCCCTGGACTTTCTTGTCATCAGTTTTTTGATTTTGTTCTTTCCAAATCACTGATCAACTGGCCAAACTGTAAGCCACCACCTAAAAATTAATGTACATCCTTATCTCTGACCGTCTCTCCCTCTACACGCAAAGGACAGATTATTGTCCCTTCATCATTGTTCTTAAGGGCCACCTTTTCATGGGCTGTCCACTGCTAGTTGGTGCCTGAATGTCATGCAGAACAGCCCATAAAACCAGGAATGGGTTGAAGGGAGAATGCAGCAGGAGTAGGTAGCACAGGAGTGTGAGTCAATTGCACATGAAACCCCCTTCTACCTCTGCCTAAGTGTGCACCTGTGTACACAGCTTCCATTTGCTGATAGACAGTTGCTGTGCATGTCCAGCCTTCTGGTTCACTGGATCACGTAGGCCTACTCCAACACGGGCAGTTCCGGCCAGACAGTCACTTGGTGTCCCATGGCCAGTCTCAAACAGAGGCTGGTATCAAGCCAGGGGATGTTTCTCAAATGGAGAATAGTCTTCAGTAGAGGAGTATATGGCTTTGCTCTAAAATCCCAGGGTCCTATGCTGTGATTCTCCTATTAGGGCTTATCAGAAGCTCCATTCTATATCAGTATTTTTCATAGACATTTCAAGCAACATTAGATTTGCTGACTTGAGAAGTAAAGAGGCTTACACCCCAATTTTGTCCTGTTGCTGAGCCTTATTTTTTTGCTTACGGCCTAACCTAAAACTAGCAGTCTTACAGGCTGCTTGGAAAATAGATTTAAAAAGCATACTTGAACGTGGTATATGTTGCCTCCAAAATCCAGGAAGAGTCCTACCCCCACCCAAAGCATTGTGCCTCCTTTTTAGTAGTAGGCAACATAAAATGTAGCAACTCATCTTTCATTTTATAAGGTGTATCCAGGCATGTGCTGGACCTCTGGTCCTCAAAACCTTCACCAATATTTCATGGGATTATCTCCCACCATCTGGAGCACATGAGTCTTCCTAAAGCATCTGGGGCACTAGTTGTTCCTGCTCACCAGGTCCAGGCAATGGACTGGGCCAGCGTTACATAACATTACAAGGAATGTTCAGAGAGCAAAAATTCTTTGCAGACTATATTAAGACAGAGAACAGGAGAGTGATAGACCCCTGCAGTGAAACTGTCAAAGATGTTCTCCTATCCCTACAAGGCAAAAGCAAATGGATTTTGATTGTCCTTGATTATTGCTAAGGGGAAACAGCATTTACAAGATCAGTAACAGTATAAAATATATCCGGAGTGCTGTTTTGATTTACTCAAGGAATATCCCTCTAGGCACCTTGCTACCAGAGCCACGTTGATAAAGCAGTTGATAAAGTTTATAATAATTCACAGACATTCTCTAAAATGCACCCAGCTTTTGCACTAAATAAATAGGCACATTAAATGGGTATGAGTCAGTAATTACCACTGCTGCATTTGTCCAGTCTTTGGTGGTAGCACTAACTTATGAGGATGCAATACTGCTTTGGTTTATGATTCGGGTAGGTAGTAGCAGCTCCTGGAGCTTCCACAGATTGGCCTTTCCCACTACAGTAACCCTCACTCCCTATGGCAGGGTGCAATGTGTAGATTCCGCCCATTTCCTAGTACCGTACCTCTATTTCAACTAAGTGTTCAAGTGATGGAGAGAAACAGTCACAGGTTAGGTCTCCTGCTCACTGGACCTGTGATGAGAGAGACTCAGGATAAAACTCCATTTATCATCGGACCTCCAGAAGCCCTCACTCTGCCCAGAAGACCATGATGACATTTCAGAGTCCTAGGGATTAAAATTAATTCAGTTATCCTAGTAACTGGCCACCATACTAAGTGGTCAGAAATTCCTTTGGAAAAGACTTGGAGAAAGATCTATAATACATATTTATGGCAGCATTTTAGGATCCTTCCTCAAGGGGATATAGTCTCACCTTTAAAGGAACTCAACTTCAGTCTTTGAATTGGCATAAATGTGAGAATTGGGTAAGAGATCGTGACTTTCCGCTGTCACTCCCCCTCGCTGACCATCACTGTGATTGTACCCACCTCATCTATGGTGATTATTAATTCCTAACACCTGCCTGCTACTACTGTGGGATGCCATCATCCCAATGAAATCAGGGCACCTAATTCGATGGTGCCATCTCCCAGTGTCATTCCCAACTAGGGTGGACAGCTAACAACATACAGACTTTCAAGGATGCTCATGCTCCCCTCACCAATGCATTTTTCAATGTTTTAATGTAGAGAATGTTCTCTGGGCTCTCCCAGAAAACATAGTCATGGAAGAAGGTGAGCAGGTGTGGTATGTATAGTATAATACATGTATTTCACCATTCCCGTCTTCCTAAGTCTTTAGATCCCTTCGTCCTCATTATGTCAGGGAATGTAGGATGCCACTGAATCCAAGCTTCAGTAACCAATCCAAGCAAACTGTTAGAACCATTTCTAGCTGCAAGAACTAATGCATTAAATCCAGGGTCTCAGGTAAATGTACACATATTGAGAAATAATTCAACCTAATCCAAAAATATATTCTACTCTTCTTGGTCTAACGTTTTTAGAATCCTTTCCCACGTATGTTTCCAGCTTCTTCCTATTGATACAAATTATCAAGATCGTGTGTGTGTGTGTGTGTGTGTGTGTGAGCTCAGAGCATGCTGGAATGTGACTCCATTATGAATTTAGAGGCAATGAAAGATATTTAGGGTCTTGCACTGTGGTTCTAAAGTGTGATCACAGACCAGAAGTATCATAATTCCCTGGTAAACTGTTAAAAATGCAATTTATTCATCCCTATTCAGATTTACTGAATTGGAAGCTCTGAGACAAGGAGTGGGTGGGGGGCTCAATTGTCCAGGTGATTCTGGCGTATGCTAAAGTTCAAGAACCGCTGGTCCCGAAGAAGATTCACATCCCTTTGAAAGCCCACTCCTCAGATGAAGTTATTTCAGTCTTTGAGCAAGGAAGACCAGTTTTTTTCTGAGGGATAAGAAATAGCTACTTCTACTTGCAAAGAAAGATCAAGAAATTGTGGGTTCAAGGTTCTTAGTTACATCTAGCTTCACCCAGATGTCTTTATTCCAGCTTCAAGGATCCCATCCTGCTTCTTCCTAACTAATTCCTTAAGCTTGGTAAACTTGTGTGTTCAACTTGCAATGTAATTCTGCATTCCAAGTAATTGGATTCAGAGGCCTGATCCTCAGCTATGTCCTGCAGCTACAAGAAATGAGAGATTTTTCATAAAGCTGCCTTAGATGTCTGGTTCTCTGTCCAAATCTTGAACTACAGGTTCAAAGCCATGAGCTTATATTTTCTTTCTATAACTGTCCAGCACTATGAGAGTCATCATTATTAACACACTGGTCAAACGCAGGCACTGTGTTATTTCCCAAAGCATTGCTTTCAAATAGCACTTCATGCCGTTCAAGTAATCGCAATATTTCTGCATGCTTTAGGTTTGCGCTCCTCAAATTTTAGTGTGCATACAAATCCCTTGGGTATATTGTTATGGTAAAAATATTGTCTCAGCATGTCTGAGCCTAATTTCTGCCTTTCCAACAAGCTCCCTGATGACATGATGAACCACTGTTTGAGCAGGAAAGCCATGAATTACTTGAATTGCATCTCCTCCCCTACATAAAAGATGTTATCACTGCATTTATACTTGAACATAACCCCATCTTGAGAGACTATTTTCTGTACCACTTCAGGTAGTAAGCAATAAGAGTACCAGTCAGGGTCCAACCAGGAAAACAGAAACAGCTTGAAATGTTGATAATAGAGACAATTTGATTCAGGGAATTGGTTGCAAAGGCAATAGAACAGTGATAAGCCACACAAGGAACAGTGAGGCAACCCAGAGATTAGCAACAATAGAAAATTGCTAGTAGCCCCGGGCTGGAAGCACAAAGAGAAGAGGTTGTGTTGCAGAGTCTCTGGGATGGGGGGCAACCAGAGGAAGCTGAGGTCATGGAAGAAACATTCACAGAGAGCTGGAGCCACAGAAGAGTCACAGCTGCTACTAGAAATGCCACCCGACAAGGGAGAATAAAGGAAAAAATATCCCAATTTTTTTCCATTTTTTTTTACCCTTATATTTCCTTCTAGTCCCTCCCACTGGTTGAACCCAGCCAGAATCCAGCTGACAAGGAAGCCCAGAGACACAGGCTGCGGAGTACAGCCACCTGTGGTGCAGAACAGACCAGGAGAAGGGTGAGAAATGGATATGGTAGAAATAGACCAAATGTCTCTGCATGATTTAACACAACCACTTCTACAGATATAGAGCAGCAAGTCTAGCCTTTGTTATTACCACTTTATTTTATTATTTTTTATTTCAGCATATTATGGGGGTACAAATTTTAAGGTTTCAAAAAATGCCCTTTCCCCTCCCTCCCCTCACAAGTCTGAGTTTCCAGCATGACCATCCCCCAGATGGTGCACATCTCACTCATTATGTATGTATACACCCGCCCCCTTCCCCCTCCCCCCTGCCCAATACCCTATTACTGTAGTACCTATGTGTCCACTTAGGTGCTGCTCAGTTAATACCAGTTTGCTGGTGAGTATATGTGGTGCTTGTTTTCCATTCTTGGGATACTTCACTTAGTAGTATGGGTTCCAGCTCTAACCAGGAAAATATAAGATGTGCTATATCACCGTTGTTTCTTAGAGCTGAATAGTACTCCATGGTATACATATACCACATTTTATTAATCCACTCTTGGATTGATGGGCACTTGGGCTGTTTCCACAGCCTTGCAATTATGAATTGTGCTGCTATAAACATTTGAGTGGAGGTGTCTTTTTTGTAGAGTGTCATTGGATCTTTTGGGTTTAGATTAAAAATGTTACTGTCGGCCGGGTGCGGTGGCTCACGCCTATAATCCTAGCAGTTTGGGAGGCTGGGGCGGGAGGACTGCTTGAGCTCAGGAGTTTGAGACCAGCCTGAGCAAGAGCGAGACACAGTCTCTACTATAAATAGAAAGAAATTAGCTAAACAACTAAAAATAGAAAAAATTAGCCAGGCACGGTGGCACGTGCCTATAGTCCCAGTTACTTAGGAGGCTGAGGCAGGAAGATCACTTGAGCCCAGGAGTTTAAAGTTGCTGTGAGCTAGGCTGATGCCACGGCACTCTAGCCTGGGCAACAGAGTGAGACTCTGTCTCAAAAAACTAATTAATTAATTAATTAATTAAATAAATTAAAATGTTACTGTCAAGTGCAAAGTACAACTCAAAATCAAAATCGAATGTAAGAGCAGGAACTATAGTCATGAGTATCACTATGTTGAGTTATAAACAAAAAATTATGTGCCTTTCCTAAAAGCCCAAGACTAGGAAGTACATATGTTTTTTAATATTATGTATCTGCCCCATTTCCATATAGACTCCTCATGACTTAATCATGTAAAATTATTTATTAACAACTAACTCCTATTCTTGATAAAGTACTGGTTTGTAAGTCATTTGCTTTTTAAATAATATTTGGTAAATAATATTAGCGTAAGAAAAAGTTTTATAATATCAAGATTATTTTTAATTATCTTCTTTTGACTTGCTATTCTGTTAAATACTAACATGAAAGCTTTCAGTAAATTTGGAGTCACGATTATATGGTGTGATAGTTTATTTTCTGTGTCCACTTGATTGGGCCGTAGGGTGCTCAGATATTTGGTTAAACATTATTCTAGGGGTGTCTGTGAGATTGTTTTCTGGGTGAGATTAACATCTGAATCAGTAGACCGAGTAAAGAGTAACAAGATTGCCCTCCCCAGTGTGGGTGGGCCTCATCCAATCTATTGAAGGACCAAATAGAACAAAAAGGTGGAGAAAAGGAGATTTCTCTCTCTCTCTTTCCCCTCCTCAACTATCTTTGAGCTGAGACATCGGTCTTCTCTTATCTTCAGTCAGGCTGGAACTTTGGAACATTATTGGCTCTCCTGGTGCTCAGGCTTTCAGACTCAGACTGGAACTAAATTATAGACTCTTCTAGGTCTCCAGCTTGACAACTGCAGATTGTGGCACTTGTCAGTTTCCATAACTTTGTGAGTCGGATTGCTTATAATATCTCTCTCTGTATATAGAGGGATAGATACGTAGATATTTCCCATTGGTTCTGTTTCTGTTAGAATCCAGACTAATACAGATTTTGGTGCCAAGAGTGGTTCCAGGGGAGAAGAATTTTAAAGATGTGTTTTCTGAATTGGTTCTGGTATTTCTGGAATTAGCTCTCTAATTTGGTTAGATTTTTAAATGGTAGTGATTCTTATTTCCGGAGTAAAGAGAACACTGAATAGTCCATACTGTGATCTGGCAATAGAGATTTGCAAGATATCTCCATTGGATACCGATGATCAACAACTTACAAAAAGCCAGGAGCTGGGTGCGTGTGTTTATGAAACTTTTGGACGTATTTTCAAAACTAAGGAATATAACAAGGTTGTCTGGTTACTTCTAATGTCCCTGGACAAAGTGCTGAAAGAAAAGGATTAGCACAGGGATTCTAATTTCCAGATAAAGCACCTCAATAAGTGACCTAAAAGCTCCTGTATGTTCCCTGAAGAAGGCCATTATCTCCTATACCCACAGGGCTCAGATTGCTAATAATAATAATAATAATGATCTCATCCTGACTGGCTGAATTACAATGCAAGTTGAACTCCCAGCCTCTTGGGTACCTACAGTTAAAATGAGGGCTCTGAATGGGAAAGAATGAGATCCTGTACATTGGAATGGGGACAGATGGGAAGACTCTGATGAAGCTAGAGGTCTTGAGCTCCTAAATTCTGATGAGTTCTTTGCCAATGAAAGAGGCTTCCTCAGTCTCCAGTAGTAGTAGTATGCATTGCCTGAGGAAGCAGTAAGGGGTCTGCCCTGAGGCAGTTGCCAATCAAGACAATGCTGATCCTCCTTAGGATCCACCCTCCCCCCTCTTTGCTTCTAGACCTACTAGACTCAAGTCCCAGCAGCCCTTTAAAAGTGAGGTACAAAGTGTGACCCATGAGAAGATGCACTACACTCAAAAAAAAAAGGGAAAAAAAACCTACTTGAGTTTTCTAATTTATACCAGCAGAAATCCAGGGAACATGTGTATAAATGGATATTGAGGTTGCAGAATAACGGTGGAAGGAACGTAAAGTTGGGTAAGTCTGAACATACTGATACTGGCTCACTAAGTAGAGGTTCTACATTTAATGTTGCAGTTCAGGGAGCTCTGAAGGGCACTAACAGTCTGTCTGGTTGGCTGGCTGGCTGAAACATGGACCAAAAGGTGGCCCCCAGTGAGTGAATTAGAAATGCCAGACTTTTCTTGATTTAACATAGACCAAAGGTTTCAAAAGCTTAGGGAGACTGGAATGGTAGAGTGGATTTGTCATTTAAGACCTACTACCCACACTGTCGGGCTCCGGAAGGCATACCATCCACCACGACTGTCAGATGTAAGTTTGTGAGAGCAGCCCCAGCAACCCTTGAAAAGCTCTGTGATTGCTCTTCTCTGTGGGCCAGACCTTACAGTGAAAACTGCAGTCACTAAATTGGGAAACCTAAATGTAATGGGAGTAATTGGATCCTGGGGTGCAGGGCCCAAGTGGCAGCACTCACTGTCAAAGGCAGGCTGGTCATGGTTACCATGATGGAGAGTAGGGTCGAATGGGCAGTCAGAATAATCTGAGTGGTGCAGACCTATGGTCTTGACTAGTTAATCATGGTGCTCCTAGAAGTGAAATAGATAGGGAGCCTACTAAACTCTTACTTGATCCCTATAAGCAGAAAAATTCTAGGTCAAGTGAACAAAGTCTAACCTGAATCATAAAAATGGGGAGTCATGGCCCCTCAGTTGATTCCCAAACTTGAACCAGTATACAGACCCACAACCCCTTGAATGAAGTGGAGCCCATGTACCCTCAAGGAAGGACCCCTGTAAACTACCAAAAATTTATGCTGTTAATCTTTCTCCTAGCCTTCACCCAAGGAACCTTTGGCCTTTTACCAGGGTAACTGTGCATTGGAGAAAAGGAAATAATCAGATCTTTCTTAAGACTACAAGACACTGATTGTGAACCAGTGTTGATTCCAGGAGACCCTAAACATCACTGTAGCCCTCCAGTCATAGTAGGGGCTTATGGAGGTCAGATCACCAGTGGAATTTAAGCTTAGGTCCCTCTTACAGTGAGTCCATTGGATCCTCAAATCCATCCATGGTTATTTCCCTAGTTTCAGATTGCATAATTGGAATGGACATACTTAGCAGCTGGCAGAATATGCACACTGGTTCCCTGACTTGCAGAGTGAGGGCTATTATGGTGGGAAAGCCCAAATAGAAGAATTGCCTCTACCTACAAATAGCAAATCAAAAGCAATATCACATCCTGGAAGGGTTGCAGAGATGAGTGCCACCATCATGATGCAGGGGTAAGGATTCCCATCACACCCCCATGCAACTCTCCTATTTGGCCTGTGCAGAAGACAGATGGATCTTGGAGAATGGCAGTGGATTATTCTCAACTTAAACAATTGCAGCTGCTATACCAGATATGCTTTTATTGCTTGAGCAAATTAATACATCTCCTGGTACCTGGTATTCAGCCAGTGATCTGGCAAATGTCTTTTTCTCCCTATCTGTTCATGAGGCCCACTAGAGGCAGTTTGCTTTCAGCTGGCAATAACAGCAATATACCTTCACTGTCCTACTCAGGGGTCTTTCAGCTCTCCAGTGCTATGTCATAATTTAGTTCTGAGAGATCTTGATCTCCTTTCCCTTCCACAAGACATCACACTGGTCCATTACATTGATGTCATTATGCTGATTGGAACTAGTGAGCAAGAATTGGAAACTATTCTTGACTTATCAGTAGGACACTTGGCATGTCAGAAGATAGGAAATGAATCTGACAATAATTCGGGGCTCTTCTCCCTCAGTGAGATTTCTAGGAGTCTAGTGGTGTGGAGCATGTTGAGATATCCCTTCTAAGGTGAAAGATAAGTTGTATCTGGCCCCTCTCACCACCAAAATGGAGGCGCAATGCATAGTGGGCTTCTTTGGATTTTTGGAGGCAACATATTCCTCATTTAGGTGTGCTACCCTGGCCCATTTACTGAGTGCCCTGAAAAGCTGCTAGTTTTGAGGAAGTCCCAGAGCAAGAGAAGGCTCTGCAATAGGTCCACATTGCTGTGCAGGTTGCTCTGCTGCCTCATTCATATGATCCAACAGACCAGCACTTGCTGTGTCAGTGGCAGATTGGGATATTGTCTGGAGCCTTTTTCTGGCCCCTACAGGTGAAGAGCTGTGTAGCCCTTTGGGATTTTGAAGCAAATCCTGCTATCCCCTGCAAATAACTACTCTCCTTCTGAGAGACAGCTCTTGGCCTACTACTGGGCCTGACCAGAGACTGATGGCTTAACCATTGGCCACAAGTTGCTATGCAATCTGAACTGCCCATCATGATCTGGGTGTTATCTGATCCCCCAAGCCATAAAGTTAGGCGTGCCTAGTAGCGCTCCATTATCAAATTGAAGGGGTATATAAGTGATTAGGCCCAAGCAGGCCCTGAAAGCACAAGTAAGTTGTAAGTTACACAGAGAAGTGGCCCAAATGCCTGTGGTCCCCACGCTTTCAACATTGCCTTCTCTCTCCAAGTCTGCACCTGTAGTCTCATGGGGAGTTTCCTGTAATCAATTGACAGAGGAAGAGAAGACTCACTCTGGTTTACAGGTGGGTTCTGCACAACATACAGGCATCATCCAAGGGGGAACAGCAGCAGTACTACAATCCCTTTCTGGGACATCCCTGAAAGATAACAGTGAAGGGATATCCTCCCAGTGAGCAGAACTCCAAGCAGTGCACCTGATTATTCATTTTGCTTAGGAGGAGAAATGGCCAGACATGCAATTATATACTGATTTATGGGCTGTCACCAGTGGTTTTCCTGGATGGTCAGGAACTTAGAAGGAACGTGATTGGAAAATTAGTAACAAGGAAATTTGGGAAAGAAGTATGTGGATAGCTCTCTGAATGTGCAAAAAATGTGAAGATATTTGCGTTCCATGTGAATACTCACTAAAGTGTGATCTCAGCAGAGGATTTTAATAATCAAGTGAATAGAATAACCCATCCTGTGGGTACCAGTCACCCTCTTTCCCCAGCCACCCGTGTCATCACCCACTGGGCTTATGAGCAAAGCGGCCATAGTGACAGGGGTGGAACATGGACTTCTACTCACCAGGGCCAACCTGGCTATAGTCCCTGCTGAGTGCCCAGTTTGCCAGCAGCAGAGACCCACCCTGAGTCCCCAGTATGGCGGCACCATCCCTTGGAGTGATCCACCAGCTTCCTGGTGGCAGGTTGATTACCTTGGACCATTTCCATCATGGAAGGAGAAGCATTTTGTTCTTATTGGAATAGACATTACTCTGGATTTGGCTTTGCCTTCCCAGCACACAGTGCTTCCTGCCAGAACCACCATCTGTGGACTTACAGAATGCCTTATCCACCAATACAGTATTCTACAAAGCTTTGATTCTAATTAGGGAACTCACTTTGTAGCACAAAAAAAGAAAAAAAAGTGCAGATGGGCCCATGCTCATGAAATTCACTGGTGTCACCATGTTTCCAACCATCCCGAAGCTGTTGGTTTGATAGCGGAATGGCCTTTTGGAGCCTCGGTTACACTGCCAGCTAGATGGCAATGCCTTGCAGGGCTGAGACAAGGTTATCCAGAAGAAAGTATATGCTGTGAGTCAAAACCCAGTATAGTGTTATTTCTCCCATAATCATGATTCACAGGTCCGGGAATCAAAGGGTGGAGCTGGGAGTGGCACTATTACCCCAGCGACCCACTAGCAGAATTTCCCAGAACCATATGCTCTGCTGACCTAGGGCCTTGGTTCCAGAGGGAAGAATGCTTCTAGCAGGAGACAGCAATGATTCCACTGAACTGGAAGTTGAGAAGGCCACTGGCCACTTTAAATTCTTCATGCCTCTGGATCAACAGGCAAAGAAGAGAGTTACTTTGCTGGCTGGGGTGAAAGTGGACGAAATTTGATGGCTACCCCATGATGGAGCTTAGGAAGAGTACGTCTGCAATACAGGAGCTCCCTTAGGGCATCTCCTAGTATTGCCATGCTCAGTGTTAACATCAGCAGAAAACTACAACACAATTCAGGCAAGACTAACTAATGGCCCAGACACTGCGGGAATGAAGGTTTTGGGTCACTTAATCAGCTAAAGAACCATAACCAGCTGAGTTGTTGGCTGAAGACAAAGGGAATACAGAATGGGTAGGGGGAGAAGGTAGTTAGAAATACCAGCTACAACCATAGAACCAGTTACAGAAACAACGACTATAATTGTCACTAGTTTTCTCTTTATTTTGCCATATATACATTTTTATATGTATATGTATAGATCAATACATATGTATAGATAGCAAATATCTTTGTTTTCCTCCATCTCTTATTCCCTTATCATGTAACATAAGATAGTGACTTATAATGATATATTTAAGTATTGTTAATTTTATGTCACAGTATTTAAGTTATGGGATACAGAAGAAGAGTAAACCTCACTCAAGGGCTTTACTTCCTCTTCTGGGGAAGGGGTTAATGCATTTTCAGTTGTACACAGGATAGTCGTACCATGTTAGGTAGAATCATGATTTTGTTTTTGTCTTTAGTTGGATATCAAGTAAGGTTTAAGGAAATGTGTATGGGTGCCACCTTGACAAAGGGTAGACTTGTGATGGTTAATTTTATATGTCAACTGGACTGGGCCATGGGTTGCTCAGATGTTTGGTTACACATTATTCTGGGTGTGTCTGTGACAGTGTTTCTGGACGAGGTTGACATTTGAAATGGTAAACTGAATATATCATATTACCCTCCCCACTGTATGTGGCCCTCATCTAATCTGTTGGAAGCCTAAATAACACAAAAAAAGCAGAGCAAAAGAAATTCTCTCTCTCTCTCTCT
>VSMD01079393.1:0-36458 GCA_008750895.1 Mirza zaza | reverse complement strand
CAACAGTTGTGGGTTGTTAGCCCCTGATCGGGGCTGCTACTAATGAGACTCCAGACAAGAACACGAGCTGCGGGTCCCCCTCCTGCCTTCAAAGCTGGCTGGCATGTTGGTCAAAGATGGGCAAGACTGCGTGGATGGTTAGGACAGTTCCTTCTCTGGTGCCTGAGAGGTGCCTTCATGGAGATTCTTCTGGTGGGAGAATCTTCACATGACGAGAACAGGATTTCTCATTAATTACACACTTTTCAGATCATCACAAATGAAAGGGTGGGAAAGATGTAGGTTCCAACCTGGGCCATGTGCACTGCACACCCTGAGCCGGAAGGATTCAATGTCACCAAAAGAAAATGTCCTCATGATGTGGAGGACAGCACAAACCAGAGTAACTCCTTCACTGCCGAACTGCCTTCCCGCTCCTGTCATGCCATCCAGATGTTCAAATGGTGAGTGAGTGCTAACCGAGGAGGCTTAAGAACAGTGTGGATGACTTGTTCATAGAACTGGGGGCTTGGGAATACATCCTGGAGATGAGGGTGTTCTTTATAATCTCTAAAGTTTTCTTACAGACAATTTGCAACTAGTGATAGTGACTTTGAAACATTAGTTATATATATATATATATTCTAATTTATCTTATTGGTAGTATAGCCCCCGTTACAGAAGCAGTTCTCAAAATAAGGTCCTTAGACCTGCAGCAGCAGGTGCTTTTCAGGGAGCTTACTATTAAATACATGTGCAACTTACTCCAGACTGCACTTCACACCTACTGAATTGGAAACTCACAAAACTGAGCCCGGCAATCTGTTCTGAACAAGCCCTCCAGGTGATTCTGAGCTTGCTTCCATTTCACGGCCTCTGCTTCAGAGTACATTGTTTCCTGCTTCCCTAGTGGTTCGACCATTTCCTAAATCTAAGTTGGGCCTTTGCTGCCTTCATGAGCCCCTTTCCAATCAGCCAGTTCTGGGGAGCAGTGCTTGGCATTGTCCTCCCAACCTCGCTTTCCTTCTCTTCACTTCCGGTTGGCTGGCCTTGCCACTTAAAGGAAGCAGACATTACATACAAGCTGCCATGGCACCATCTCCCTAGGCTCTCTCCACCAGCCTTGCTCCACTCCTCTGCCTCATTTTGAGGCTCCGAATGCCTTCCTCACTTTGGCTGGCCCTCTCCTTGCCATCATGGCTTACCTCCTGGCTTCAGACCACTTTGCTTTGCTCAGCGACAGGTTCAAAACTCCAAATCTATGAAGGCTCCCTAGCTTCAAGACCCTTGCTCCGTCTCAATTTTTGACAACTGTGGGATTTTCCAGTCTTGCTTGCCTGCTTTTTATAATGTCTGGCACCCACCATTCTAGCTAGTGGCTGAGACTCCAGCCCAGCTACACCCACACTTAGGTGGGATTGCCTCTCCTGCACTCTTCCAAGCTAACCTCAAAAGCCGTGCCCCCCAAAGCATAGGTTTTATTATGTGAGCCTTTCTTTCCTCCCATTTAAAAAGATTATAAATCTTTAATATGCAGAGGAATGATGATCACAACAAAGATTGTGATGATAAAGATGATAGTCAATATCACATTTATTACATACTAGTCATGTAATAAATTTATCTATATGCTGGTAATAAACATTTACATGCTAGTAATAAATATTTATTACATGCTAGTCATGTGTAGCAGTGAGGTAAAAGTACAAAACAACCCTGCAAGAGGGTACTATTACCTTTAGTTTACTGATGAGAAATCTGAGTGCTTACAAAGTTCATGTAGCTATTTAGTGACAGAGGTAGGACTCGAACCCAGGTCTGTAATCTATAAATGTCCACAATCCTAATACTGATCCCTATTCTTCCACAGCATCCAAAGCCCAATATAATCTGATCTCCCATTATTCTTTATGAGAACTCTCTGCTCTACTTACTGACCCCAACACACCTGTCTCCAAACACATGCTAATGCCCAGGAGGCCCAGCCCTGCCCCTGAGCCTCTCTAAATCTTAATCTATGTCTCAGAGCCCAGCTCAAGGCTTACCACTTCCAGGGACAAATGCCCACTTTAGGTGGATCATACATACATGGATGAAGGGCTAGGGCTCTCAGTTAATATAATAGATAATACAAAACATCTGGTTACAGGACACAGAATCCAGTTTATTCCTGATCATCTGGGTGGGAGGTGGGAACACATGGGGTAGTGAGAGAGCAGGAATCAAATTAGGAAGTCGTTGCACTATGTCAGGTGTGATGCAAGAATGACCAGAGTTATAGTTTTCACTCTGGGAGTGACAGGAAAGGGCAGGAACTGAAATATATGAAGAAGGCATTAACAGGCCTTGGGATGGCCTCAGTATTGGGTAGAAATGGAAGGAGGGAGGAGAATTCCAAGTCTACCTTTTCCAGAGGTTAAACAAGGCAAGAGCAAAGCCTTCATCCTTGCAGCCTCCCTGCTAGGGTGGCGAGGTAGGGGCAGGGCAAGGAAAAGAAGCCAGGGATATTTCCATGGAGACCTGGTCGCACAGTCAGCCCTGCACCCAGCCTCCTGACCCTGGTTCCACCTTCAGAGTGCACTTGTCACAGTGTAGCCCCAAACTGACCATTTGTTGAATTTTAGATTCTAATTTTACTTATTGGGCCTACTTCAAAGAAATAATCTGTGATTTTTGTCACAGCTGTACAATAACACTAATCTCCCTCTTCCCATGCACACTTTCTATCTTTAATTCATTTGTCCATTGACTACTCCCTCTGTATTGGGTGCACAATAGAAATTGGTGACCAAAATTGGAAGAATCCCTAGGGGAGGCAGAATAAAGACCTCCCTCCTCCACAAAAATTTCTATGTCCCGATTCCTAGAATGTATGGAGTGTGTTATGTAACATAATAAGGGGCAAAGAAGGTTGCAGATGGAATTAAGTTGTTCATCAGATGACTTAAGATAGTGTCCTGGGTTATCAAGCTGGGCCCAATGTAAGCAAAGAGGGTGACCTTGCCATGTGGAAGAGGCAGTGTCAGAGTGAAGCAGTGTAAGAAAGACTTGACTGGCCATCTGGCTTTGAAGGTGGAATGTAGCCACAGCAAAGAAATGTGGCCTCCACTAGAAGCTGGAAGAATCAGGAGAAGGTATTCTTTCCTAGGGCCCATAGAAAGGAATACAGCCCTGCCAGCACCTTGAGTTTAGCCTAATCATACTTCTGACCTCCGGCATGGTAAGACAATACACGTGTGCTGTTTTAAGCTACTAAATTTGTGGTCAGTTGTTACAACAGCACTGAAAAACTGTAACAGCTCCTCATGGAGCCAGTAATCTACTGGCGGGTGAGGGGGAAGCAGGAACTAAATTAATGAGTCTGCCATAAAAACGTGATCAGCAACTGAGGCACGTGTCACGAGTGCATAGCTCAGGGTGCTATGAGAGAGACCTTGTGGACGGCCCACACCCGGGCACAGGTGCTCTGAGTGAGGGTGTTCAGGTGGGCTGAGGTTGCAGGGATGATTTCAGATCAGGACAAGACAAGAGCCAGGAAGCGATGGAGTCCAGGCAGAAGCAGTCCTTGGTTGCTGAATGAAAACCACGTGTCTGGAGAGCGGGAGGTGATTCGGTACAAAGCAAAGTGATCAGGGCTCCTGGGGCCGGGCAGGAAGGGGTCAGAGTCCAGAAGCTCTGGTACAGCAGGAAAATGGTCCTTGCAGCTCATCTCACAGACATTGTCCTGTGGTGCTTGTGCTAACAGAGACGGGATCACTTTGTGCAGACGTCTTGGGCTGTATTTTCAAGAGAAGTAACTACAACTGGGTGGAGAGTACATCAGCTCTCATTTTGGCTGGGAGTGAGGTAGAAATCTGGAATTATCTGCAAAATTTTCAGGTCAGATGATTCCACACTTAATAAGTCTGGAAACCAAGCTGCATTTCAGAGTTATGACAATGGAGTTGACAGAGAAGTGGAGGGCTGTGGCCAGGCTGACAGGGCACGAAAGCATGTGCTGAAGTGACATCACTGGGGTCATCTGCGGATTCAACCGGGGGCCTTCGCTTGTTCAGGACCACTGGGAGAGGTAGAGACAGACAGGCAGGACCTTGTCTGGGGAAATCACAGTGTGCCGCTCAGGTGTCGGGAGGGCACAGAGAGAGGCTAGCATGTGGATGAACATTTATTTTTTATCCAGCAACTATTTATGGAGCACCTGCTGAATGGCAGGCACTGTGCCGGATGCCCGGGATGGACAGACTCCCTGAGCTCACACTTATGGATTATAACAAATGCCATGAAAAAAATAAACAGTGTGATGTGACTAAACGTCATTAGGAGGTTGGGGGAGAGGGGTGTGGAGGCGAGTGGGATGTCAGGGCGAAAAGACGTGATCGAGGTCACAAATGAAATGAGTTAAAGGATGAAAATTAGTGGGCCATTCTGAGGGCTGGGGTAGAGCGTGCCGGGTCAGGGGAAGCAGACATAAGGGCAGGCTGCAAGTCTGCGAGTCCCTTGGTGCGTGCAAAAGGGACAGAAAGGCAACCAGTGAAAGCAGATGAGAGAGAGAGAGAGAGAGAGAGAGAGAGAGAGAGAGAGAGAGTAGTGTGGAGAGCAAGGCTCAGGGAATACAGGTCTCAAAGGATGTAGCAAGGAGTTTGGATTGATTTCAAGAGCAGCCAGAAACCCTGAAGGGTTTTAAAGCAAGGAAGTGGCATGATTTGTTTATATTTTATAGGAATCACTCCAGCTTCACGCTCCTTCCTCCTGCCAGTTCCTGGTCTTTGTCCTTCCCCTCTCCTTCATGGTCCTGGGTCCCATGCCGTCACATCCCGGGAGAGCAGAGAGGTGAGCGTGACCGTGCTGCTCCCCAGCATCCCGGCCTGGCACATTGTAGTCACACAAAAGATGCTCAGTAAACATGGGTTAAACAAGGAATCAGTGGAAACTGAATCTGGACATATCTCTTTGGTACGTGTAATTTGCAACAGCGAGGTTCTCACAGCCAAGGATGTGGTTAGAAAACATCCTCATTGCTCTGAGAGCTCTAAAAATACCCAAGTTCTATTTTCCACTTTCCCCCCCAAGTTCCTCCTGAGTTTTCAGCTGTGCTTATTTCGCTGTTTCATTCCTGAGCACCTCTTCTCCTCCCCATGAACTTCTGTCCTGCCCTTCTTCCCCTTTCATTTAGGATTGTCTTTATCCCACATCTCTCTTTGGTATTTCATCCTTCTTCACATCCTCCCTTTTTTGTGTGTTCCAGGAACAAACCCACTCTTTTTGCTTCAGACGCTGCCTCGGCGAGCTATGCCCAACTCCTTCATTTCCCCTGCTGTCCCATAGTCCCTGCTTTCTACCCCTACTCCCTGGCTTGGAATGCAGTTTATGACTTTAAAGTGGTCTTTTGTTTCTTTAGAGGTTGAGATCACATTTAACAAGGTACATGTCACTACTGACTCTTGATGTGATAATGCAGGTATCTGGTGCTCCCGTCCTGGTCCACTGGGAGTACACTGCAGACAGCTCTGCTCTCTGTGTATTTAAGGCTGGAAGAGTCGTTCTAAGCCAGATGCCAGGGACAATCACAGGGAAGCCTAGATTCCTGGGTTATGTAGGAGGAGTGTAGGAGCAATTGAGAATGCCGTCCTGCATCTGGCTATGGATAAAAAGCCCTCACCATCCCAGAGAGGCCAGACTACTGGCTTAAATCTTAAATCCTCCATGGGAGCTAGAAAATTGCTCGGATCATCAGAGAGTTGAAGAGTTGTTCAACCAGTAATATTTAGCCATTTGATATATTACTTCCTTTTGAAGAAACACTGAGTCTTTTTCTTATTATTTCTTTCTGATACAAAAGGCTGCAATATTTTCCTCAAAACTCTTCTGTCTCATCAATAGTGCCTATCAGTGCTTTTTAAATATTACATATTTAAACATGCTAATTCTATAGATCGCTATTCAAGTGCTAAATGCTTGCTTATAGACTGAAATGTGGAAAAATAGCTAATTTCCTAAACTATAGATCTTCATCATTGAGTGCTATAAGCAAATATTAATATTTTATTGTTTTATGAGACTATATATAAAAATGTATCCATTTTTATTAAACTTCAGAAATGTAGTCAAAAAAACCATATCCCTGTATCATTGCTTTACAAGGTTAAAAAGACCATTCCATGATTTTCTTCCTTAAATAAGATATCTATAGACCACTTAACTGAATTTGCCAACACCTAAACATTATTTCGTATTAATTTAAATATAAATTATAGAAAGTACATAAAGATACTTAACAATTACAAGGACTTCCATATGTCACATTTAGGTGAATATTTTACCTGCATAGTTTTCAAATATAGTTTTCATTTCTTTTATTTCTTGTCCCTCATATTTTACATATATTTTTTTAAATTGAACTCAATTTTCCCTTGCTTTTCTAATTTTCAATCTAAGGGATAATTTTGTTAAAACAATATTTACTGAGTGTTGAATATATATGAAACATTTTCTGGGACAAAAAAAAGTTGAATAAGATGTATTTGCTTCCAAGTAGATTGCACTGTAGTTGAGAACTCAGAACGAGGACCAAACTGATGGGCAGAGTCACAGAGAATGGGGACGGGAGCTTGGATTGGGGAGAGCGATAGAAGATCCTTGTGAGGAGATGGGTCTTGGGCTTTGAGCAATCGAATGGGAAGGGTTGGGGCTAATTAAATAACAGGGGGGAATGGCCTTGGAAGAGTAGGAAAGGGCAAGACCACAGGCATGTGGCAAACCATGTGCATCGACCTTCATGAAGAGTGAAGAGCCCAGACTGGCTGAGACCAACGACTCCCATGTGGAAGTAAAAGGAGGTAGCCAGACTGACTGTGGACAACTTTGAGTGCCGGATTCCTCTCCTGGAAAACAGAAGCCCTAACATTTCTCCCCAAAATGTACAGAGTCATTCTGGGAATTATACGGTGGCTTACAAAAGCACTCGCTATGTGATCTTAACTCATTTTCGGGTACTCCTTTACTTAAACTCTCTAGAATTATGCCACTTAAAATACTAAAACATGAGGCAAGAATATGTGCTTGTGTCCAAATATTTCCCACTCTTCTACATTACCTGAGAAGTGTGGGACAAGAAAAAGCAAGTAGCTCAGAGATCAACAGCCCTGCCTTTGACCAAGCTGCAGATTTCAAAGGGGATGCTCTCTGCAAGCAGATCTTGGTAAGGAAGCTGGGAAAGCACAGCTGCTTGGAGAGCTTAAGTGATTTAGCTTAATGCCTCTGTAAACTGTATTTTAAATGACTATGAAACCACATTTCTGTGACTGGTATTGTTTAAAGAGATGGAAGCCCAGCTAAAATGCTTTGGTTTTTCTTTCATAAATATTCAGGTTTATTCTCCTGAGATTTTTCCTTAGCAGTCTCTGGGAATCAGCCACTTGTAAGCAATAGAGACTAGGGCAGTCCACTCTGTGTCATGAGGACTGTTTGGCACATGCATTTCATTTTCTTGGAGATCTGGTAGACTGTACTTTTTCAGATCGCCTGATAATGGGGCTTTCTATAAAAAAAAAAAGGAAGAATAAATTCAATCCACCCTGATTTCCACAAAGATAAATGTTATCCCCCACCCAAAGAAATATAAGCATAAAGCTTAAAGGTCTGTTTTTCATATGCTGAATACAGCAATCAAGTCTCAGTTTTGAATTGAAGAAAAGGGTTCATTCTAGGAATAAATGGAAATAGAACATCAATATTTTACCATGATCAGGGATCCATTGTGAGCACATGGTGAAAAACACCTAAAGGCAGTGTTTTTAAAACCATCAGAAAAGTTTTATTAAGAAAGAGTCACAGGTATGACTGAAAAACAGGAAATGAATCATTAAGAATTGAGCCCCTCACTCTTTGTCAAATGATCAAGACCCTTTATGTATAGCAATTCACTTAATATTCCTGAACATTGTATGCAGTAGGGGCTCTTTTCCTATTTACAGATGTAGAAACAACAGTTCAAGGGGATTAAGTAACTTGCTAAAAGTTACAGTTATAAGTATCAAAATAACAATGCAAACCTAGTTCTCTCTGGCTCACAACAGCCCCTGTTATGTTCATTATACCACATTGAAGAGAAGGTTTCCAGAAGTAATAGGAACTTCAATAATTATATTTGACACATAATTGGAAAAGGCTACTGATTGAACATGTCTGTCAGAAAACTTGAAATCATTCTGTCTGGATCCCATCCAAATAAATTTCATGTAATAATCTCCAATGCATCCTTTTTTGTTTATTTGTTTGTTTTTGAGACAGAGTTTCACTCTGTCACCCTGGGTAGAGTGCAGTGATGTCATCATAGCTCACTGCAACTTCAAACTCCCAGGCACAAATGATCCTCCTGCCTCAGCCTCTTGAGTACTACTCAGCTGAGACTACAGACATGTGCTGCAAGGCCTGGCTAACTTTTCTATTTTTGGTAGAGAGAGGATCTCACTCTTGCTCAGGCTGATCTCAAAATCCTGAGCTCAAGTAATCTTCCTCCCACCTTGGCCTCCCAGAGTGCTAGGATTACAGGCATGAGCCACTGTGCCAGGCCCTGCAATGCATCCTTAGTGAGTACCTACCACTGGGAAGCCCCGTTAATGAGAAACATACCTTCAAGAAGCATACGATCCAGTTGAAGAACCTAAGACACAAGCAGTTCAAAAGATAGCTTACAAAAATATATAATTAACACTGAAATGAGGGACTAGAAAGACTACAGAGTATTCTAGTTCAGATGAGCCAGAGTGTTCCTTTTACCTTGGGTTGGTCAGTGGATAGGCCAAGGCAAAAGCAAGATTGGGGCTTAACCTTAAAGGATAGTCAATATCTTAATCAGCTCACAATGTTGGTGGGATAATGAGATATCATCTATGAAAAGCAAAAAGCCCAGACTCAATGGAGTGTTATCAGAAGTCCAGTCCCTATCTCTGTCCCAAGAAAGAAAAAGACCCTCGAGAATGACTCATGCAATAAAGTGGATGATAAATCCTTCATCAGGGACCCCAAGTGAGTGAGGCACAAGTCAAAACAGACAAAGAGTCAATATCAGAATGAGTCTCAGAATCTAGAGTTGCTATGGTTTGGGGGAGGAAGAAAGTGGCTTCTTTAAAAAAAGGGTACAGAGAAAATGGGTCTGCAGCTGAGTAGGTCTACAACCCCAAGTATAGAACCCTGTCAGCACTTAGATTTGTATTCCTGGGAGCTATCCAGGGTACTGACCGATTCCATCCCAATCTCTTTGACCCAGTGGACCAAGGCCTGCCTTAGTGCTTCTGCACGTGTAACACATGAACCTCTTTACTTCAACTACTTTGAAGCCACTGCTATTTATGACCTCAATTACTTTCCAAGTCAACCTACACCTTGTCTGTTTCCTGCCAGGGTTTATGATTCCAGGCCATCATTTTGGCACTCCAATTGGCATTCCAATAGGTAAAGAAAATAATGGAGGCATTATAGGTGAAAATAACACTTTAAACAAAGGTCAGAAATAATATATTGACCCATTTGCTTAAACTAGATTACTTATACAGAGAGACTGTAGAAATGAGCCTGGAAATGTAGATTGAAACTAGTTTGTGAAGAGTATTGATTTCAATGATAAGCAATTTTGACTCTATGCATAGGCAATATCAAAATTCTGAAGGTCATTGATAGATGTGACAAAAAGAATGTTAGGAAAATCAATATGGAAATATCATGCCAATGGGTTATATAGGAAAGAGTCAGGTGGTAGGAAGATAGTCCAAAGAAGTAGTTAAAACAGTTTTTAGAACTATATACTTTATCTTTAAATGAAAAAGTCTTTTCAGGGATTTGGGATTTCAAGAAAAGAATTTTCTCAGAATTCAAGAGCACATTTCATTTCGTTATTCACAAAAAGTGTCTTACTAGGGGTGTGTGTGTCTCTGTGTTTGTACACACATATATAATCTACTCAATCCTAATTAACATATAAATCCTAAACAAATGTCCCTCTGCTGTGTCCTGTGTATATCATTGGCTAATAATGGGTCTCTTCATCTCCCAGTCTCCTTTACTTTTGTCATAAATAATCTGACCAATTTCTCAATTGTCTGTCACTACTCTTTTGCTGAATTAACCAGGCAAAGCACATCACTTAAGACTCACTATTGTAAGTTCTTGAAACTCGTCTTCCTCTTTCTGTCCAGCAGCCCCTCCAGAAGTTGCTGTGAAACTCTGCTGCCTCCATCTTCCACAGATGACCAAGGAAAGAGGAACTTGGGATCAAGAGCCTGAGATCTGGCTACATGCCAGGTCTTTGCTAACAGTACTCCAGAAATGATGTCTTTTGGGTTCTATGATGCTGATGACCCTGTACCATAAGGAAGTTGCCAGATTTGGGGAAGTCTAAGTCTCTATATTTACCTTAAAATAAAGGACTAACCAAGTCCAGTTGTCAATTGCATAGGTTACTGCACAGCTGGAACCAGCTGTGACCAGCTTGCCACTCCCTGTTGGAGGTAGATAAGAATGCTTCAGAAAATAGAAGGTGCCACACTCTTCAAAATGAACACTTTCCCACAGAAGTTTGAAGCATATGGGTAAAATAGGGCAAAGCACTTTGGAGAGGGTGGTATTTGATCTCAGTGCAAAAAAAAAAATGTGAAAAGTGGGAGAAAGTAGATATGTTCTTCTTTCCCACCTTCAGTGTACAGTACTTTCTACCAAAACACTAACTATATTAAGTTGCCCCGCCCTTCATGTTTCTTCTCAGTTGGGGCAAAGGTAGCAGAGAATACCTGCTACAGAGAGAGACACGGCCATGGAGTACTTTGATATTGTGCACTCCAGATTGGGCTGTACAACGAGGATATCTCATGCCCATTAAGAATTGAACAGTTCTCAACCGGGTTAATGAAGGTTTCCAAGACAGCCAGTGCTTTTTAAAACACTAGAAACAGCCAATATTTTAAAAAAACAAGAACACTGAACCATCTAGAAAGACAGCTTTCATACTTTTCTCCATGGAGGAAAGATGGGGTGAAGTTTTCACACATGTATTAAAACCAAACTGAAATAAGATGGGCCACTGTTTTAATAAATTGAGGGCATGTGGCTGGGTTTTTCCTTGGCAGTAATTAGAATGGCCTGAATAAAGAACATGTTGAGCTCCCCACTTTGGGGAGAAAGCACTTGGAATATTTCATTTGGAGGAGGAGACAAGTGGATTTAAAACATATCATGTTTTTAGAAGACTTAAGTTTCCCATGCATGGAGGCACAGTGTAAATATTACTTTTAAAAAATGCCATGTTCTTAAAATGCTATGGTTTCCCCAATATATAACATGAATGTAAACAAGATGTCTGTCAAGCATAGCTATAACATATTGCTTAACACAGCAAACTTATAATACACACCTATTATTCTTGGTTCTCTTAATGAAAGAAACTAAGGACACTGCATAAATTCTTCAACACATGTTTCACTTCTTCAACTGCCTTGTGCTGTAGAACATCATGCTAACAAGAAGTGATGCTAACAAGAAGCTAAAACCAGTGTAGCAAATGAGGCATTTAAATATATATAAACATACTGGCATTCACAAAGAAAGGAACTACTTGGAGGGAACTAAATGGATCCCCAGACAGACATATTTTAGTTTAATATTCCATGTATTTTTCTACATGCTAACCATTTCAGTACTGCTCAATGGCAGAAAAAAAAATATACTGTTGGAGAATAAGAAGTCAGCATGCAATTATCTCCTGGGATCATATGCACAGTTATTCTTGGGGAAAGGAAAAAGACAGCCACCTGAATTTTACTAACTTTCTTTGGTCACTTTAGAGCCTCTCCTAAATACCAAGACAGCAGGTAGCAGCTAAAGAAGCAAAAGATAGCACTGCTTATTCTAAACAACCCATCTGAAACTCACTGGGATCATTTTAACATACTGGTTCACTAAAGCTGGAGGATTAGTTTGGGATCTTACTTCTCATTCTCCTAAATATTCAGCGTCACCAGGAAAATCAGTTCTTGTTCTTGATTGAGGCCAACTCTGTAAAGCAGTGATTTCTGGTATAGATTCAGAATGATGAAACGTTTGGTCTTTTAGTCCAAATTATTCAGGTGTTTGGCCAACCCTTAAGCAGATGGCAGTGCTCATCTAACCACGCTAGGCTTCATTCATCTGTTCACATCCTCCAGATTCCACAGCTTCCATCAGTAAGCACTGCCAGTATGCAATGCTGTTTCAGAGAATTAAACATCTTGAAAATTGCATTTTTGGTCAATCAAAGCAAGTTTTATATTAAAAAGACCATTTGGGGCCCTAAAAAGGCAACATATTAAAAACAGTTCAAGAGCAACTATTGTGGGGAGGAGGGGGAAGAACGAGTACAAGATATTCTTAAAACAAAAAAGAGAAATGACCTGTTGAACTTACAGACGATTAGAAATGATGTGTAGTGTATGTTCTGCTTTAGTTTGAAGGCTATAGTATAGCTTTTATTCATTTGTTATTTTTCTTTAATATGGTAAAGATAGTGAACACATCCAATGATATATTCTGTCAAGCATTCAGAGAACTCTGTTCCTTTGACTACAGCCTGTGCTATACCTCAGGCTCCAGGAAACCAGTCTGATCTTGGCCCAGCACTCACAGGCAGTCAAAGTTGGTCTGAACAGGTTCCAAAAGAACTGTGCTCCAACCCAACTGGGCACTGGTCAATTACTGCAGAGCATCATTTAGGCTGAAAGGGATAGTTATCTAGGCCTAAAATCAGCTGGAAACATAGCGGCTGCCATGTCAGCAGTCTGCCTTTCCCAAAGTCTCCAGCATGCTTAGTTGGGCTGCTTTGTCTCAAGTCATTTGCATCCAAGCTGATGTGGTTGCTTGAAAAAGAGGATGCCAGGTTTGTTTATTTGTCACATTTTATTTTATTTTTCTCCCTCCTCTATATCCAAGAAATAACCCAAAAGGAAATTAAAGAATCTTTTCATATTTAATATTTTCTTTTTATTCAAATGGGGAAAATTGCATTAAATATATTCAGCTTATTTATAAGGAGCGAAGTACAAACTATTTGATGTTGTACAACACATCCACTAATACGTTATCTAGAATGAAAATCTAATGGAAGATACATGGCACGTTTCTTCCAGTAAAATATTTTATTCATTTTTTACTAGCATTTCTTTGAGAAAAGGAAGATAGATGGTAAAGATTAAATACCATAGAACCTCTTTTTCAAGTAAGCCAAGACATCAAGAGAAGCCTAAGTCTGTTATGGAATCAAACCCTTGTATTTTCCCTATCTTATATCATTCAAAATGAGTTTTAATGGGGAGTGGATGGCTTCCATGGGGCAACCATTTTCCACATGGATTTCCAATTCCAAATCTCCTTGGCAATGACCTCAGCTTGACTCCAAATCTAACTATACACATCAAACCTCAAGTGCAGCTTCTCCAGCAAACCCCAGGTTGTCCTTATTTTTCTTTCTAAAGCAATGTGTGTATTGTAACCAGGCCATGATGATGGTGATTATTATATTAATAAAGCTACTGTTCCCTGGAGATGTGGCTTTGTGGTTTCCAAAGAGCCTTACTACCCTAGCCAAGGAGGAGGCAAAATTCTTGTATGGCTTGTTTTGTAATGGTTTGTGGCGAAGAACAGCAGAATGTCATAAGAAGGAAACAAGAATTAAAGGGGAAGGGAAGTTTGAAGAAAAACAAAAACTAGGATTCCTTTCCAGTGGCGTGCTGAGCACAGGCTATGGAGGCTGCTGGAAATGCAGCAGGATGGGCCTCCCAACCCACGGAGCCTCAGGCGCCCCCTGCAGATGAATTCTCCAAGCCGTGGCCGCAGAAGGCAGCAAAACACATACGCAGACTCTTTCCAGACCATCATCAGGGCAAGCTCATGTGCTCCATGGAACAGATACCTCCTTGTGTGCATAACACAGGGAAGCGCCTACTACAATAAGAAGCATATTATTTACCTGCTATTTCTGTGGGCTGCTCTAAAATCAGGAGCTTTGGGGGATAAGAAGGTAAAAGAGATACACAGGTAGAAAAGAGGTCAGATAACAATGAGGAGTTAGAAATTCCTGGAGAATATTCATAGAAAAAAATATTCAAAACTTAAAGTTCTGGGGAAAAAAATGGAAAACAAAAGTCTAGTGATATAATTTTTCTTCCTTCTGCTCTGAATATCCTAACATGCTGGAAACAGTGAAGGGAAGTGGTGGTTTCTAACACACTCCACATGCCAGGTTATCCGTACCTGTGATTTTAAAGTGGTTTGTTAGTTCCTCCCACAACGTGTCTGAAGGAGTGGTTTTGTTCTTCCCACCAACGGCTGTTTTCCCACCTCCATTTTTCAAGAATTGATTGAGTGTGTGCCTCAAGTTAATAAATCAAAGATGTCCAGGATGATTCTGACTTGGCGAGACCAACACATCAGACCCGACGGTCCAGAGTGGGATGACCCTGGGGCGGGGAGGCAGGTTCGAGGAGAGGCTGACCTCTGACCTTGACATCCTTTCAGCCCCAGAGTGACCAACAGAAGATTCATATTTAGTGGCCCAGGGAGGGATCCAGGCATTCATTTATTTTATTTTATTTTTTATTTTTAAAGCTCCCCTGGTGATTCTAACTTATAGACACGGCTGGGATCCCGTATTCACAGCAAGGTTGCTATGCTTGGGGACTCTCTGTCTCCAGATATAACATGGTCCCCTCCCCATTGCTTTGACATTTTACAAGTCTAGGGGGTTCCTTCATTCATTTAACGGATACCAGTTGAGTGTCTGTAATTTGCAAGGCACTGACCTAGGTGGCGGTGGGGGTAAGCAATGAACAAAA
Source organism: Mirza zaza (assembly GCA_008750895.1). Classification (NCBI taxonomy): domain Eukaryota; kingdom Metazoa; phylum Chordata; class Mammalia; order Primates; family Cheirogaleidae; genus Mirza; species Mirza zaza. The sequence continues at coordinate 21,624 of VSMD01079393.1, read as the reverse complement.
CAAAATCGCTGACTCATGGAATTTACATTCTTGAAAGATTAAAACAGTATTTTAGAATTGCGTGGAAAATCTCATATTAAAAAGCCTACCTTTACTTGGAGATAAAAAATGCATATTAAATGCAGATTAAGTTTTCAACAAGGAGCTCTATTTTTTTAAGAGAGTTTTGTGTTATGGTTTCCAAAAAGGTAGTTTGTTGTTGTGCTTTTCTTTTTTAATAAAGAGATTCTCTTTCCTATGAAAAAAATCCTGGGGTCTAATCACCGAGATAAGTGAAAACAGGCCTCATTGTTCAGGGCATTGAATTTAATCAGCCTCTTCTTTAGGCCCATAAAAGTTTTTCTCCTTTACCTGCTGATATCTGAAAACAGTTATTTTTAAAAGAAGACAGACTCACAATCTAGAAATAAATATTAATAAATAATTCCTCTGTGCAACAGACAGATTGAGGAAAGTCAGTAATTCTTCCTTTTGCACAGAGAAGGACTTTCCTTTCAGATACAAACATTAAATGAAACAATAACAAATTAGAATGTAGATCCTTCCGCTGCCTACTCTTTTACTCCCAACCTGAATTTTTGTAGTTACCTTGATTCACACATCCGGGAGGAAGGGCCCACTAGGGCATATTTCAGAACCACTCATCCTTTATACCTAATGCCCCCCAAGATGTTATATGTAAATAGCAAAGGGGGCACAGAAAGTATGGAGAAAGGGGCTTGGGGAAATTAAACAGTTTTAGTCATGTTATCTAAACTAGGGACAGAGCAGATTCTTGGTCCAAGACTCTCCTATAGAGATCAAAATTCAACGGTGCGACAATCAGTTGTAAACTCTGAGGGAGTTCCTAAATTAACACAAAACCCAGAGGCCCCAGCAGGTGGCCGAGTTTGATATTGAAATCAGTAAACATTTTGCACGTGGAGTTTCCATCAGGACAAGTTTACCGCATGATGGACAATGTGTGTATCTGTGGATGTGCTGTGCATGGCCATCAAACCTGGGCGGAGAGGATAATTCCCAGCAATCTCCACCTGACTCCTGCTGAAGGCAATGTCCAATCAAAGTGCAGAGCTCAGCGAATATGTGAGTTGCTTTGACAGGAAATTCCAACAGCAATTTTAATTCTGATCAGGCTTCAGGAAATGGAAAGAATAAAAACACATCAATTATAGTGACAGGAAGTTTTAAATCACATGGCGAGCAGCTGCTGCCAAAAGATGTGTCTGCCAGCTTTGTTAAGGAGCCCGGTATTTTGGTGTGACCAAAATTTTACACCAAAATGTTACAGGCTGACATCACTCCCTAATTGTATGTTATCTCTCTACAAGGGTAAAGAAAATGACACACTACTGAAAGCATATCATTATTGCAAAAAAAAAAAAAAAAAAAAATCAACTCAACTGTAAGGGTTTGGAACACATTTTAAAAAAATGAGCACATACAAATATACTCCCCTGCGCAGAAAGCTGATCTGACTGCCAATTAAGTTGCGACCATACACAGCTGGTTAAAATCTTGTTTCATCAACACTTAGGGCTGACTACTCATTCTGCTTCATGATAAAGGGCTAGATTCTTCTTTCCTGCCCTCTAGGCCTCCTATTGGATGGGATCTTTCTCTTTATGGTATATCTCTTAGCACCTTTCATCTAGGTCCACAGGAAAGGATGTCTGAAAGAACTCAAGGAGCAACAGAGAACACAAAACGGGCTACACTGGCTGGGTGGAGGCGAGGGAGAGAGGTGATTTCTACACAGTGTTTGGAACCGGCCCTATTTTCAAAAGAATTTTAACTCAGAGTCACTCTAGACAAATTATAACATAAATTCATTTTCCTAGGATTTATAAAGTGCCTTTCTATAAAGTTCAAAGGGGTCTCAGAACTTTCTCTGGTTTGTTGCTTTTCCTGCTTCCTGCTTAGGAACCTGGGGAGGGATATTAATGACCGTGTGCTCATAAACGGCCTGGGCAAGAGGTTATAACTCAAATTCTACTTTTCCTCACCCAATTAAAGGCTTCCCTTTTGCCTAAAATTCCATGGACCCTGGCATATTCCTCCCTTTTGGCTGATCAAGCCCCAGTTTATCAACATTCATTGATAAACGGGAGACAGATTTTTCCATGTTGGTCTTATAAGTTATAAGCAATGGCATCGAGCAAGTATTTAAAAGTCCAATTTCTAAGTAATTTTCACTGTTCTGAGTATGTTATACCAATATAGCCAGTAAGTCCAGCAATATTTACTAACATTTGGCACATGTTGGGTAGAAATTTAGAAAATAAGAAATTTGAAAATAAGCCCTTCGGTTGGATACAGAGTAAATTTTACTTTTTAGCTTTCATAGAAGGATAAATAAAACATAAATAGAAGTGATGAGAAAGATCATGGATTAACATTCTAGGCTCCCGGGGGTAGAGATAATATTTTACAGCCATGAGTACTTCCCACAGCACACTGCAACAAGATGAAATAATAAGCAACGTGCTTTCTGATTTCTGCTTTCTGATTTCTCACTGACCTTGCCTGTGTTTGTTTGCAGGCAGCATGGGTTAATGGAAAGAGTACGGGAGTTGTGTGTGAAGCTAGGTCCAAATGTTTAGTAGCTGTTAGGCAAATTTCTTGTTCCCTTTTTGTCAGCTATCTTATCTGGAAACGGGAAGAATAATAGTACTTAACTCATAAAGTTGCTGCAGGGATTAAATGAAACGTTGAATTTCAAGTACTCAGTCAGTATAAGACCTAATATATAGCAAATATATAAAAAACATTAAATAATATAATTATACTTATTGTTAATGTTGATGTTAATAATCGTCGCCCGTTTGCCCTTTTTTCTCATATTTTGCCCTGGTGTGTACGACCCTCTCAAGCCTGGCACATTTCCCATGAAGACCACCTTCCTTTTAGCTAAACGCCACTGGCTTGGGGTTTGGGGGCTCAGGGCTCTTCACTGGACAAGCCTTAGCAGACGGCACTGCAGGGATATTCTACTCCCATCGGAAGCCATTATATACTGTGTCTGGTATTGCCTAAGAAAGCAGCCATCTCTATAGGAAGCAAGCTATCGCCAGCCCTAGTTTCTCTGCAGCAGCCCCACACCAAGACATCATAGGCTGAAGGTTGAGTGCCTTCTGCTTGCTGGCTCTGCTCTCAAATAATGGCCCAAAGAAGGGAAGGGTAGAGAGGATGGTTTTTCTTACCTTCCTCTAAAGCTGAGCTTGAACTTAGGGTCTTTCTTCAGGGACAGCCAGTCCTGCTTTCACTCAGACCTCAGGTAATAACTGGCATAAGATATCGTGTTTTCCCGAAAATAAGACCTACCCATAAAATAAGCCCTAGCAGGATTTCTAAGCATTTGCGCAATATAAGCCCTACCCTGAAAATAAGACCAAGTGATGGGCGTGGCTACACAGCATATCTGCACTACCCATGCATGTCGTGGCGAAGCGGTAAAGAAGATGAGCAGCCCTTCTCATCTGCTCCATCGTGACAGCTACTATCCCAGAGGTGAGCAGAAAGGTGCGGGCAGCCCCACCAACAAGATTGGCTCCCCCTCTCAGGTCCCGGCCATCCTGTGTGTGCTGCAAGCTGAGGGTTTGAGGGGAAAATAACACATCCCCTGAAAATAAGCCCTAGGGTGTCTTCTTGAGGAAAAATAAATATAAGACCCTGTCTTATTTTCGGGGAAACACGGTAGGACTCTTATATTATTATTAACTAGAGGAATCTCTGGAGAAATGGCCACTACCTAGGTTTAGAAAGAAGACACAGCCTTACACCCTACACTTGCAGTACTAATGCAATGGACTGAATGTTTATATCCGCTCCAAATTCACATGTAGAAATCCTAACCCCCAAGGTGATGATATTAGACATGTGTCCTTTGGGATATTATTAGGGATTAGTGCTATTGTAAAAGAGACCCCAGAGATATCTCTTGTCCCTTCTACCATATGAGGATACAACAAGAAGTCATCTTTTATAACCTAGAAAGTGGGCCTTCACCAGACATTGAATCTACCAGCACCTCGACATGGACTTTTCAGCCTCCAGAACTGTAAAATATAAATTTCTGGTTGTTTATAATCCACCCAGTTTATGGTGTTTTGTTACAGCAGTCCAGATGGACTAAAACAGCTAATAATCTTGGATCTTCAAGGATGTTGGGTGTGGGTAGATGAGGGAGGGGTAGATATTTACAATATCACATAATAGTAGTATAATACCAACATATTAAATAGTTAGCAAATTTCTTCATAAGTAATAGCAGAGGACAAAAGCCAAATTTCTTCATCAGAAAATCTATATTGTTTGGGAAAGGGTTACCCACTGAGCAACCAAATAGATTTTCGCTTTATTGCAAAATCTTTGTTTCAATTCTCACAGGGCAGACTGCTTCAAGAGATTCTAAACCCAATTCTCCAAGTCCCAACCCAGTCAGCACATTGCTGTTTCATTTAATATTTTTGTTTCCTGTTCTTTCTACTTGGCTTTGTTTGACATCTGTCTATATTAACTATACTTTCCACTTACATTACCAGCTTTGGCAGCTCAAAGAAACAAATCCTTTGAGTCTGGCTGGGCTATTTCTCAGTATTTCCTAGATCTCTAGGTTTTGCACCATCAGCAGTCTTTGATACCTAAATCTGTACACTCGGTAGTTGACATTCATGGAGTGCCAGCAATATGATGAACGCTGGATAGAAACGGCAGCAAGGCACACGTTCCCAGACAAGCAATTTATAAGACTATAAAGCCTAGGCAACATTTCTTATTACTTTGAACTTTAAGGGAGTTATTGGGAGTGATGTTTCATATTTGTCATTTTTAGATTCTTAAACAAAAGGTCTAGACATTTGCAAACCAAATTGTTTAACACCCAAAAGGCCCCTTTTATATGGTATCTTTGGCATTTCTGCTAAATGGGCATCATGTGTTAGCCTGTCCTTCCATTCTCTGATTATAAAAATCCAAGGAAGAAAAAAAATCAAGAAATGTATGAACAAGAAATTCTTGAGTCCCAAGTCCATACTGCAAGTGCTAATCAGAGCACTCTCTTATTTATATTTCTCAAATTATCTTCACATAATAGTCAAATTTTACCTCTGACTCCTCAATGTCACAGCCTTTCCGGATGAAAAAAATGTGTATTTCTTTAGAAATTAGCCTGTTATGAGAGAGTTCCAAAACATGATTTTGTTTAGTAGCTAAAAGTAGGAAGTTACTTTTAGCCCTCCTTTTTCAAAGTCCACTGTGCCAAGATATAGAAAGAGTTATTAAGAATCTTTAAAAAAGTGAGAAAATTTAAGAAAGGTTATGAGGAAACAGTTTATAGAAGAATTTATTTATTATTTTCTGAGCCAGGCGTGGCGGCATTCTGAGCCAGGCGTGGCAGCTCATGCCTGTAATCCTAGCTGAGGCGGGCAGATGGCTCAAGGTCAGGAGTTCAAAACCAGCCTGAGCAAGACCCCATCTCTACTAAAAATAGAAAGAAATTAATTGACCAACTAAAAAGATATATATACAAAAAACTAGCCAGGCATGGTGGCACATGCCTGTAGTCCCAGCTACTAGGGAGGCTGAGGCAGTCGGATCGCTTGAGCCCAGGAGATTGAGGTTACTTTGAGCTAGGCTAATGCCACGGCACTCACTCTAGCCTGGGCAACAAAGTGAGACTCTGTCTCAAAAAAAAAAAAAAAAAAAGAATTTATTTATTACTTTCTAATAAAAAGGTATCAGTTTTCTCAAGAGGCTATAGAGTCTGCCATTTTTATTGAAGAACATAAAAGCAAGTGATTGTGGATTTTACCTTCTGACTCACTCATGAAAATGCTATCGGGCCTCTTCATTTTTTCATCTGTGAGATAGAATTTATTTGTATTGCTGATATTATTTCCATCATTACTGCTAGGAGAAAATTATCACAATAAAAATAGTTACAAAAACACATATATCAGAACTTATGACATAAGAACATATGACCACTACAGAATACTTGAAATTGGAGGTCACCCACTGAAAGGCATCTAGAGACAAGGCAGGACATATAAATGGGTGAAGAAGTTGGATATGTGGCCAAAGGAGAAGTGAGGATGGAGTATATATCTGGAGTCATTTAACTCCAAATTCTACAAACAGTGACCAGACTAAATAGAGCACATTCTCCACTTCCATTCTGCATTATACCTCCTTTCCTGATATTTATAACTTCTATATGTTTGCTACACCATTCTTAAAGACATTGAATATCCAAGAACACAGAAATTCTCTTGAGTCCACAGACTTCTTTCTGTTCCTATGGTCTCTTCCTGTCCACAAAGCTCCCTCATTCTCCCACACTTTGAACCAACCTAAGAGACCATGATCATCCCCTATTAAAACAAAAGCTCAGGTATCTCCTCCAAGCCCAGATGTCCAGAGATAGCCACAAAGGCAAGTGGACGGAAAACAGAGGTTAAGACTGCATTTGTCTCTATTTGCTTCTCTTACTTTAGTACTGGTTTTCATTTCTACTCTTAGACCAAATGCAAAACAGTTGAATAAGCTTTCTAAATAGCTATTTCCTTTTGAAGCCCACAATCTGTATTAGTTTGCTAGTCTCATAACAGAGTACCACAGACTGGGTGGCTTAAACATCAGAAATGTATTTCTTCCCAGTCTGGTGGCTAGAAATCCAAGTCAAGGTGTCAGCAGGGTTGGCGTCTGCTGATGCCTCTTTCCTTGGCCTGTAGATGGCCGCCTTCTCCCAGTGTCCTCATTTGGTCTCCCCTGTGTGTGTCCCTCTGTCCAAGTTTCCTCTTCTTACAAGAACACTATTTCATATATTGGATTAGGGTCCACTCTAATGACATCATTTTAACTTAATTACCTCTTTAAAAGACCCTATCTTTAAACACAGTCACATTTTGAGGTACTGAAGGTTAGGACTTCAACATATGAAATTTTGGGGGGAAACACAATTCATCCCATAACACCCACTAAAAAAATCATTTGCAGATGTATTTTCTGTTACAAAAAAGATTTATTTCTAAAAGCTATGTTCAGGTAGAATTGCAATAAAACAGCACTTCTCAAACTGTGGTGCCCCCACCGGTACCATTAACTTCACTAGAAAACTTGATAGAAATGCAATTTGGGGGACCCACCCCAGACCTCCAGAGTCAGAAATTTCGAGGGTGGAGGCTGAACAACTTATGTGTTAACATACCCACGCTAAAGTTTGAGAACCTCTGGAATTAACCAAATGTTATTTTTAACATACTATAATATAAGTGTATTTTGAGTGGAAAACTGAAGTAGATTCTTTTGCAAGGCAAAGAGTCACTTTCAAAATGTGAATAATCACCTTCTAATTTTCATATTTTGAAAATTCTGAATTTTAATGGGAGTCTTTTTTTTTTCATAGGAAAGCATATCAGTATGTCACTTAATTAAGTCTGATATTCACACTTGGCATTTGTTTTGAATTATATATCCATATATATATATATATGGATATATAATTATATATATATATTTTATATATATATATAGCTAACCCATACCTTTAGCTTGCTAATTTCTACTAAGCTCACTAGGTATTGTCTCCCACGTTCTATTTCAATTTATTCAGGTCAAACTCCAATGGCAGCTCCCTCCAACAAAACTTCTCTCAGGCATTTCTCATTCCTTGAAAGGAGATCGCCCAGGCTGAACTGAGCACTGATCAAAATGCCTTGTGTCACATTACTTCGGAATTACCAAAATTACAGATTTAAGTGGAGGTCCTTCCAGTTTTTTCCTCTTACATTCTAGAATTACAAATCAGTTCAATTGAGAAGACAGATGCTTTTCTGGCTATTTTGTGCCCAGAAATAGAAAGATTACTTCTAACAGCTACTAAGTCATGTTTTGATTGTTGTTGTTTTAGTCCCAAATATTTCAGCAGCAAATAATGAAATGTAAGAAACTCAGAGGTGGCCTGCTGAAATGAGTTTTACTCCTTTTGCAGACAACCAGATCTTTGGAAATTTTTTGTCTAAGAAAAATTACATTTGGATAAAACACTTATACAAAACACACACACACACACACACACATGCACGCACGCACGCACGCATTTTTCTCTATGGAGGACAATGGCGGCCAGCCACTATACATTTATCACCTAGTCAAGCTGGGAATTCACACCTTTTCTGAGCCAATAACAAAAGTACTTTTACTCTAATTTTATTTTTCATTTAAAAATATTTTAACATCCAAATGATGTTATACTTGATTCGTCTTTAGAATAATAATATTTTCATGAAGATATTCAACCTAAAAAGGAAGTGAGGAGTTCTAAAGCTACTGCAGTATGGTACAGAGAGAGACGGAAGGCTAGGGACCAGCAAGCAGGGGTAAGTCAAGGCCACTGTCACATTGAATGCTGAGCTCTGGAGATTCATATTGTAGGACAGTATTTAATATGTTATTGGATCGCAGTTGGGTAACTGTGAGAATCTGATGAAGCTATGGAACCTCTCCTGAGATCTATGGACCATTCTAAATACAATGTCAGGGAGTGTGCAGACCCTAAAATAAGCATTCTCATTATTGTGGGACAGGACTTAGTCCCAGTCTTGAACTCAATTCAAACAGCATCAGAAATGGAGGATATTAACTCTTTTCTCCAAAGATCTGTGTAAAGATTTTTTTGGCAACATTTGAAATGTATGCATTTAAATTTTTATTGAGCCATTAGCATATAAAGAAATCAGTAAAATCTAATTCCTGCTCCTAGGGAAGGATAGCAGGAGGTGGTGATAAGAGATGTAGATACTATAATAGGGGTAAAACACATTTTGTAAGAGTTTAAATGAGAGAGATACTACTTCAACTAAGGGAAGAGGGTGGCATAAGAACAGCTTCAAGGCACTGGAGAAAGGCTCTTACAAGATGGGAAGAATTTAAAAGGTGCAGTTGTCCAGAGGAGGTGAAAGAGGAGGAGCGAGAAAAGATATTTCAGAAGAAAGGAAGAACCCTAGCACACAGTACAGAGTCAGTAGAATGAAGTAGTTCTTGGAATCTCCTGAGATTAAAGCAGTGACCCTCCATCCTGGCTGTGCATTCTAATTATCTGGAGAGATTTTAAGACCCTGCCCCAGACCAATTAAATCAGAATCCCTGGGGGTGAAGCCCAGACATCTCTTTTATTTTTAAAGCTCCCTATATGATCCTAACATGCAGCTAGGATTGGGAACCAGTGGACCAGAGCATGGAGACCCACCTGTGGAGAATGGGAGATCAGACTGGCCAAGGAGGTGATGCTACACACCAAGGGCCTCCTACACATGCAAAGCATTCTGCACTTAGCCAGAAGTCCTGGAAAGTTTTTAGGCAGGAGGGAGATGATCAGAGCTATCTTTTTAAATTATTCTTTGTTAAAAGCTGCCCTGACATATACATTAAACATATACAGATTGAGTAAATAGATATGAGACATTGACTCTCTCTGCCATGTCTTGTTACCATGGAGACAGAATACCACCACTCCTAACAGGCATGTTACCCACGTGGTCTTTGTGATTATTGCTGCCCCTTTCATAGGTTCTTCAAATGAAATTGAAGTACCTTTGAGCTATTGTGTCTCCATTATCTAAAATTTCTTCAACTTTTTTCTCACTTTGCCTCCATGGTAAGGGTTTGCACAGTCAGACCCTGGGCCACAGTTGGCCGATTCACTAATGTCAAACTACTTTGAGAAAAAAATGGTCTTTTAAAAGAGATTGGCTATCTGGTTTGAGGCAGAGCAGTTTCATGGGATAAAGCTTAAAGTCAGAAAGTGTTGGGTCTGAATCTTGGCTTGGCTATTCCCTGGCAAGTTAAATTTGCTGAGTCTTTGTTTCTTTATCAAATGAAGAATAATCCAATCTGGGTAGCATAGGAGTGACGACAGTAGAGGAAATATGTAGATAGTATGCTGCACTAGGCAAGTAATGGGGCTCACAAAAGGGTAGCTGCTAAGCTATTATTTAATAGTGTCACCTAAATCTTAAAAGTAGGATTCGTAATAGAAACTTTGATAGCTTAGTTTTTTCTTCAGAGAGATTCTTTTCATCTCCCAAAATGTTGTGCAAGGAATAAAAATTTTGTGGGGTTTTTAAATTAAAAATAAAGTCTTTCTTCCTGTCAATGACACTTTTGGAAGAGTGATCACTACCTAAAAGTAGTTAAGTTTTAAGAAGCCAAAATCAGGTGCACATCTCACAATAAGAATTCTAAAATGACATTTCATTCAGATCGGGAGAAAAGACAGGGTTTCTAGAAGTGAAAGGATATTTGGTCCTTTTGAATCAACGTATGGAATCTTTTATGGAAACATTAAGACATTTAGTTAGAATATGTGCAAATGGTAATTTTTAAGTTAAAATTTGTGAGCACTTGTAATGTACCATGTATTATACTAAACATCTTACATGATTTTTTTTATGTTGACTACATTTGATCTTCACTATAACCCTATGAGGTAGATAACCCTTCACTGAGGCTCAGAGAAGGAACAGAGAATTCTGCTGTGTATGTAGCCTGTAAGCTGTTTCTGCCTGTTATCCCTTTAACTTCTCTTCATTGCTGATGCTTGTTGTTTATTTCATTGACTTCCTCTCAAGAAACCACAGCCTCAGAGTCCTATGACCTTCCTTTGTTTCAACTGTCTTCCATGGGAAGTTCATTGTTCCCCTCCTTGCTCACTATACTCCTCCAATCTGAGGTCCTCTCTCTTACCCGCCAGTTTTCTGGTCTTGGCAATTCTGCCCTGCTTGTGCTGTGTGTTTACCTGGAGCTTGCTGCCTTCCACCAAACCACTTTCTCTCTAACGTGCCCTACTGGGGTCTACAACATCGCTAGACATCTTGTTATGTACTAATAGAGATGATATAAAATATTGCATTCCTCAGCAGGGTTTTTATCACTGAAAAGGACTGAATGTGGAGGAAAAAATGAGTCAAGATGAGGGTTACTTCCCTGCTGTTCTCCTATCATTATCATTAAAGATCGATTTACAGAATCAGAATTTGAGTCTATTCAGTCAAAGGGCTTCATCAAGTCCCTCTATAAAGTTTTACTGGACAATTTATTCTTTTAAGATATTTTAAAAATGTAACAGATCTCTTCATTTAAAATAAAAAACCCATAAAGTTCTATCATTGATATCTTCCAAGACTGTTTTAAATTGAGGCTGAGAATCATCTTTACATGTAATTCTTATGTGTTAGGGGAGAACCATTGAAATTAGTTGACCAAATGCACTAAATTTTAAGAGGAAATTCTATAATGCTCTATTTTATTTTTTGTACTTCAAAGAATAATATATATACCAGATCTTCCAAACTGCTGCCAGATTTGAATTTCTCAAAAATCTTTCACTGCCAACATATTGCTGGTGTTGAAATACAATCCATGTCTCAAACAGCTTCAGCAAACATATTTAACACATTTATGCATATATTAGTCAGTGTAAACATGACTCACTTAAGTATAAAAGGTTTTTTAGAATTTTAATATTTCACCACCACATCATGCCACGGAAACTACCTTGGGGCTACTACGCAGGAGTTTCAAACATCTCTCACATAAAACATCATTACACTTTAGCAGGAACTCCATTCAGTCAAGAAGAATGGCATACTGACTGGAGGCGACTCTATAAACCACATGCAGTTTTAATTAAATTCATTAAAAATGCTGTGTCTCTTGGTAGATTTGAGGGCAGATAGAACTACTTAACAATAGCCAAGATCTAATCCAGTTTGTCAGAACTAATAATAATACAAATGCAATTTCTCACACAGGGACACATCCAAAAAGTTCACGAACGAGCAATTGTGAGGCCTTCTTTAAAAGTAATATTTAAAAATTATTGCAAGATGTTACCAGCCTCAGACCATGGTTGCAATTTCTAATTCCAATGAGTTGATAAAAGGTGCTATTAATAAAAAGGCACATTTTGGGCAGCTGACATAACTAATTGATCAAGTAATTTGAGTAAAAATACAAGATTTCACTAGGAAACCAGGACGGGGATGAAATCACTCAATTTTCCAAAAGCCAGAAGGCCTTGAAAAAAGAGGAGACCACAGAACACTTTTATGCCTAACCAAAACCAAATAAAATGATCCCAATGTACAAATAGGCTTCAGATGATATAATGTGACGAGAGATTTCAACTATGTAGGCAAACCTTTCATTTTCTTACCCAAATATGCCAAGCCAAGGATTACCTAAATAGGAGGCGGCGGGGAAAGGAGTACTATTTCCTCAGTGTGTTGTCTCTGTAAGGGTGGAAAGGAAAATTTTTTCCCACCTCTTCAAATTTCACCATACCTCACTAAACTAACGCTCAACATAACACTTGGATCTCAAGGTCTGGGTTAAATTAAAACAAAGTAAGAGAAAATGGTCCCAGATGAACATGAATTTACCTAGGCTGACACATCTAGTAATGGTTCCTGGAAGACGCATCGCTGCTAGCCCACCCAGGGACCCCTGTAGCAGCCAAAATCACTGCTTGTTTCAAACACCTGAAGATGACAGGGACACTATTTAGTTCTGCCGGATGACTCAGCCGAGGTTACCACTGTGCATGAACTACGGAGAGAAGGAAACAGCTGCTCAAACTCTCTATCCAGGTACTTTAATAAATATGGTGTATCGCTTTGTCCTCTTCTCCTGGAGAAAATAGACACATCCCAAAGCTCCCTCATCATTACTAAAAAGAACCCCCAGTTTTGGCAAGAACGTTGCCTCGATCCATTTTATGATGGGAAAATTGGTTTATATATGTCTTTCCTCAGTCCTCCAGGAGCAAAACAATATCTATGGCTGAAATAATAGTTTAAGGAAAGATATTTTCCAGGTATTTTCTCATTTTTAGCTTCGCCATATCCTCTTAACAAAAAGGTTGACAGGAGATATGAAATTTGTGATGTCTAAACAAATCGAAGTGGTTGCTCCAGAGAAGGAAGGTAGTTTTGGAAGTAGAGGCCACAGTGGAGGAAACAGGAGTGGAAGGAAATTTTAAGCAGTCCTGGTGAAGATAGAGAAATACACATGAATATGGTGTCCTCAGACAGAGCAGATATGGAATGAATGGGTATTACGAGAGTACCAATACACAAAGCAAATCCCACCCCTTGTGAACAGTTAGTAAATCATAAACTCATACACATTTCATCATATTTTGCTTCTTACCTTGGACTAATATTATCCAGAGCACTATTCCATGCATGACCGAAACTGCTTACTTAATTGGGAAATGTGAGAGAGCTGCCAGAGGCTGCCAAATGACACTGAAGAATGATCAGGTAGAGAGAATAAAGGTTATTTTCACATTCTTTGAGCCATCAGCTCAATCTTATTTCCTATTACAAGAAAAATATATTAGCCTGAGTTTTCAGTTGGCCAAACTCATAGCAAAAATGGCCACTTGCTCCATTGACCACTAGGAAACAAATGTCACACGTTAAGTGTTGGGCTGTTGAAAGAGATCATTTATTCCCCTATAGTCCAAAACTACCTTACTTAAGATTAGGAAAGCTTTTCAGTCAGATAGTTTTATTTTCCTGTAACAGAATCACCTGAGTTGTTATCAAAACTAGAATCCCGTGCTGACAATGTTACAGAAAATCTTGTTTGTGCCCTACCTACATTTTTGGCACCAGGGATTAGTTTCATGGAAGACAATTTTTCCATGCACAGGGGTGGTGGGGGGAGGTGGAGCTCAGGCGCTGATGGGAGTGATGGGGAGCAGCTGTAAATACAGGTGAGGCTTCGCTCTCGCTGGCCTGCCACTCACCTCCTGCTGTGTGGTCCCCCTATTCCTAAGTTTCACGGAAGACAAATTTTCCATAGACTGGGTTGGGAGTGAGACAGTGGAACTCTGCAGCCCAGTCCCTAACAGGCCAAGGACAGGTACTGGTCCATGGTCCAGGGGTTGGGGGCTGCAGCCTATGATAATACTGATCAGGTTTTTACTTGCATTTGATTTTTTCTTTTTAAAAAAGTCATCAAGTATAATAAGCTCGCTGCCCTCCCAAATCACTTCCTAATTTGCACAGTTGGTCCCTCCACACACAGGCCTAGCATTGACACATGTTTACAGAGAACTGAAAGGATTTCAGGACTCAGTATGAAGGTGGTTTTATTACTGGTTCCACTCTGACCTTGCAATCCGCTTCTATAAATAGGTTCTTTCTCTGTTACTAGAATGTCAACCTCTCCCCTCAACCTAAATTACTCTTTCTTTGTCTGACTACCTTGGGTCATTAATAGTAAAATACTACCTTCAATTCTTCGATTTTATCAAGACTGATATCTTGCCATGATTTTCCTAATACTCATTGAGATCCTTAAGAGGACCAAATAAATAGCACCCATATGAGAAAAGAAGACAAAGATAAAAATGGAGGGAGGCCAAAATAACACGTTCATCACTGGTAAAGAATGAGTGAGAATGAAGCTTACTGAGAAAGCCAAACTGATGTACTAACTGATTTCCTGAAATATGCAGATTTATATACTGACTCGCAGGTAAGGCTGGACCTAACAGGCCTTCCCTCTTGCATGTGACTTGAGTATGACTCATGCCACAAAGGAGGAGAAGGTAACTTGTACCCTCTACAGGTATGCTGGCTCCCTCAGGAAAAGATTGAGGATGGCCTGGTATTGCTCAGCTTATTTTTCCAAGCCTACCAATCAGACAAACCATTGTGCTTCCTGTGAGGGTGGAGGTTGCAGGGTGGAGTGGAGTGAGTGAAGAAGTTGCAGGAGGCCAGGAGTGTTTTACTCACTGAAGTTTTCACTGAAAGAAGTATCTAATGTGGACAGGAAGTTTGTTCAGTTGGTGGAATTCTCTCTTACCATGTGGGAGGATTGGGTTAAATTTCCAAGCTATGTACCAAGATGCTGGGGTTTTGAAGAGTCAAATAATAGTACCACTTTCTCCTGTCCAAGATCTGAATTAATTGAGAAATAAAATAAAAAATAAAACAAATAAAGGCCAAACTATCATCATGACTACTAATAAGAGGATAGGCTGACAATTAGTTACTGTGAAAGCGAAAATGGACTTGCTGCTTCTTTGCCCCAGATTCTAGACCCTGGAACAGCTCTCACTATGGCAGAGCAAACACTAACCTCTAACTGGTCTGAGGAGGACATTAGTATAAAGACATCAAATTCCCTGTGCTTTCAACCACCAATAAATTAGTTACATCCAATCAAGAAACACTGGCTAGTAATTATTGTCCACTAAACTTCCTACAATTCTATCTCTATTAGGAGGAAAAAGAAAAGCACGAGAATCCGAAGTTTTGAGGGAAGACCCTTCTTCCTGGAAACCAGAAGAGGGGAAAGTAGACATTCCTGTCTTAAGGTACCCCGCACCTCCCAAGAAGCCTGGTAATACAGTTGAATTTCCAGTGGCTTTGACTAGATTGCTCAGATTTAAACCCTTGACAGTCTAAAATGTATGAAGACCACTCCACAGCTCTCCTGCCCCCATTTCCATGTTCTTGACTAATTATCTGTTACAATTTTCTTTCTTGTTTTATGCCACAAGAGCTAAGTATACCTCTTTCTATTTTTGACTGTCATCACTTACTTTACTTTTGCAGTTCCTCTTCCCTCATGTTATTTCTTCTTCACTTCTTTAATAGACCCAGAATATAAGACTTTTTCTTTTAAGAATTTTAATGCCAGTTACTATAAATTATAGGAAATCAGCAAAAATAAATGAACATTAGGTAATTTCTTTAAATAACAAAGTACCCAAAAAAGTTATTCCCTAATCTAGCTATAATAAAATATAAATGATGTAAACTCTGAGATTCTCATTTTCTCATCTCCTCAGAAATGATTAAACCAGTGTTTCCTAATAAAAGGCATGCTTGCTTCACAGCTCATGCCCATACAAGACATCTTTAACTGAGATGAGGTGGAATGAAGCCTTAGAATCCTTCTCAACACAACAATCCAGATGGTCACTGCCAATACATTTCTGAGATAACCTCATACAGTCATTTAAAAAAATTACCACCAACCATCAGAGGATCTTGATACCATGCTACCTCCACATGTCATATTTTCTGCCACTGCAGGATTTTCTCCATTTTTTTCCCACCACTTTCCCAGTACTTTTTTTCTACTGAAAACTACATTATTCTCCTAGTACTATATTCCACTCCTGGACATGTCTTTCTAGGCCACTGCATTATTTCTTCTGGTTATAATTTGCTTGCCTGTACTGCTATCATATTTCCCGTCACACTCACTTGCTCAGTCTTATTTGTATGTTCTACAACTGGGACCCTGTGGATCCATCTCTCACAGGTCTGGCTTCATCAAGGTGCCCACTCTGATACCTATTCTACCACTGACTAACACACTATGGTTGGGTTTAAGTTTGCCATTTTATTTTTGTTTCCTGTATGTCTTAGGGCTTTTTTGTTCCTCTAGTCTTCTTCTACTACTATCTTTATACTAAGTGAATTTTTCTACTGTCGGATTTTAATTTTAAATGACTGTTGCACTATTATTTTGAGTTATTACCTTAATGGTTGCTTTATGGATTACCATATACATTTTAAACTATCAGACTCCGCTTCATATTTATATTAATTTAATTCCAATGAACTATAGAAATGTTATACCCATAGAGCTTGATTTCTTTTCTCCCCTTTTATGCTATTATTGTTATACATGATATATCTACGTTATAGACTCAAAAATGCATTTATAATTGTTACTTTATATAGTTTTATGTATTTTAAAAATGCTGAGAGAAAAAAGGAAAACAATGATATACTTATAGCTTTTGTTATTTAGTCTTCATATTTCTACTTCTCTTCATTTGTTCCTGTGGATTCAAAGTACCACTTGGAGTCATTTCTTTATCCCAAATAAAACTTTTCTTTCACCAACTTTTTTGTGCTGTTATTAGCAAATATATTACATTTCTGTGTGCTATAGGCCCAAAGATACAATTATAGGCATAGTGTTTTATGCCACTGCAATTTGAATCAGTTAAGAGAAAGAAAAGAAAAAGAAGAAATATATGCCTATATGGTCTTTCATAGTTATATAACTACTTCTACTTATGCTCTTTGCTTTTCCCTGTGGATTTGAATTACTGTCTGGAGTCACTTGCTTTCATCATGAAAAACTTCCAGTAGTATTTCCTGTGAGGTAGGTCTGTAGCTACAAATTATCCCAGGGATTGTTGATCTGGGAGTGTCTTTATTTTGTCTTCATTTTTGAGATAGCTTTGGTAGGCCATGATTCTTAGTTGACAGTTTTGTTTTGTTTTTTTTTCTTTAAGCACTTTGAATATGTCATCTCACTGTCTTCTGGGTATCATTGTTTCTGATCAGAAACCAGCTGTTAATCTTATTGGAGTTCTCTTGTAAGTGAAAATTCATTTTCTTTTGCTGCTTTCAGGATAGCTCCTTGTTTTTGACTTTCAACATTTATACTATGATATGTTTGGGGAACTCTTTGCATTTATTCTACTTGGAGCTTATTGAGCCTCTTGGGTTTATAAAGTTTTTCATCAAATTTGAGAAGTTTTTATCCATTATTTATTTGAATATTTTTTC
Source organism: Mirza zaza (assembly GCA_008750895.1). Taxonomy (NCBI): domain Eukaryota; kingdom Metazoa; phylum Chordata; class Mammalia; order Primates; family Cheirogaleidae; genus Mirza; species Mirza zaza. The sequence continues at coordinate 4,009 of VSMD01079393.1, read as the reverse complement.
TACTCCTTTCTCTCACACTTATCCTCGGCACTCCCATTACATGTAGGCTGATTTGCTTAATGGTACCCCACATTTCTCTAAGGATCTCTTAATTTTTATTCAGTCTTTTAGTATCTCTGATCTTCAGCCTGTCTTTAAGTTTGCTAATTCTTTTCTTCTGCCAGTTCAATGTTCTGTTATGCCCTTCTAATGAATTTTACACTTCAGTTTTTCACCAAACTCCAGAATTTACAGAATTAAAAAAAAATTCTAGCTCTGTTGATATTCTCTATTTGATAAGATATAGGAATCATAGTTTCATTTACTTTTTAAAGCATGGTTTCCTTTAGTTTTTTGAAAAAATACACACACACACACATACACACACACACACCCAACTTTGAAATCTTGCTAAATCCATCTGGTTGCTCTCACAGGTAGTTTCTGTTGCCTGCTTTTAGCCTTTTGTGGGGTCAGAATTTCTGGTTTCTTTGCTTCATAATTTGTTTTTTGGAAACTGACTTAGATAATATATTATATTATACCAGCTATGAGTACTAGTCCCCCCATACCACGTTTGTTACTGTTATTTGCTTGTTTGTTTGGTGACTGGTTGGATTATTTTGGCTAAGTCTGTTCTCCCCTCTTCCCTCATAGGTGAAGCATCTGATATTGATGCTCAAAGGGCATAGCCTTGGGCATGTGCATAGTCGACCTGGGATAACACATTTTTGCAGTCCCGTTAAGAGGCACTTTGCCTGACCATATCAACTGTTAATTTCACGAATTGATTCTGTTGAGTCTCACAATTGTTGCCCTATAGTTTTCAACAATGCCCTAGGGCACACATTTCTCCACAGATTAATCCAATTAAATTCAGGCTCATTTACAGGTATGGTTTTTGAGATCAATTTTTGAAATTTGTTGTGATCCTAGGAGGGCTGTTCTTTGTAGTCTGTTTCCCTGGTTTTGTCTGGTAAACTAATTGATCTAGTTTTAGCTGAAGTATCTAACGTATCTACCAGTCTCTTCTTTTTTTTTTTTTTTTTTTTGAGACAGAGTCTCACTTTATTGCCCAGGCTAGAGAGAGTGCTGTGGCGTCAGCCTAGCTCACAGCAACCTCAAACTCCTGGGCTCAAGCAATCCTGCTGCCTCAGCCTCCCAAGCAACTGGGACTACAGGCATGCGCCACCATGCCCGGCTAATTTTTTTCTATATATATTAGTTGGCCAATTAATTTCTTTCCGTTTATAGTAGAGATGGGGTCTCGCTCTTGCTCAGGCTGGTCTCGAACTCCTGAGCTCAAATGATCCGCCCGCCTCGGCCTCCCAGAGAGCTAGGATTACAGGCGTGAGCCACCTCGCCCGGCCTACCAGTCTCTTCTTAATTGCTTTGCACAGTAACAATGATTATTTTGAGGATGCCCTTAGGCTTAAACATTCCCATGCTCTGTTACAAATAAAGTCAGCTCCTTTTGGATGAGATTCTGAGCTCTCTGTTTTATGGCCTGGTTCTCTCCATGGTCAACATTTTTGCACCAAGACTCTGGACCTGAGGGAGGATGCAATGGCACACATCTCTCTGAGTGACACCTTTGCTTTAGGAGCTGGGTGTGTATGGAAGAGTGGAATGCTGCTATAGCCTCTGGTCTATTCAGCTTGCTTCAGCCAGCATGGAATCTCTGCTTTACATATGAGCCAAGGCGAAAGCAATTGGGGCCCCAAATTTTCAGCATGCTGAATGCAAGGTAAAGCCTCCATTCCTCAAATCAGGGCCGGGCTGAAGAAGAGAGCCCCCACCTTGCAGTCACACTTTCCTGGAACTTATCCTCTGCAACAGCTAGGGGAAGAATGAGAAATGCTAATGTATTGCCACTCCAGAGAAGATAGGACAGCCCTCCAACTGGGAGATAGAGGGAAAGGTAGCCCTGTGTTCTTTGCTGCACCCACTTGGAGTGGAGTTTCCTTAAAGCTGAACTGGGAGGGGAGATGAAGGGAGCAGATTGTGGTTCAAACACCACAGAATCTTCCTGTTCTTATCAAGCTTTAGTAAGTTTTCTTAAATAAATGTATGCTCTTAAAGCCATTTCCAGAGGTTTTAAATAGTTGTGGATTAAAAAAAAAAAATTTCTTCAGTCTTATTGGGAAGAAGACCCTTGGAGCGTTTGACATTGCCATGCTGGAAGTGGAAACTTTATATGCTTCTTAAGTTAACATATCAATTGTTATTCTTCAGGGAACAAAAGGTTTGTTATACCCTGTAACATTATTTAGTTCTGTTATTTCCTGACTCTATCAATGATCAGGAGAGATGAACAGAAATATCACCCTTTTAATTTTGGTGTATAATGAAAATTTTAGTAGGCTTTTCTGTCATTCTGAATGTAACGACCTTCATTACATAGTTTTCCTAGGGCATTCGTTTGCCAGTAGAAAGATTAAAATTTGATACAGAAGAATGAAAATAGAACAGCTAAGGTAAAATAAGCTCCCTTCTCAAAAAATTGGATTTTATAACCCCACTATAGTTTGAGAACTAAGTTTCATTGAGGGAGAAAGGATAGTCCAGATTTCTTTTTCTTAAAATAGCAGTAAGCAGAAAGATCACTCCTTCTGTCCAGAACAATAAAACCTTGAGACTACATGACAGAATGAATATATAAAATGGAGGAAGTTAAACAGGGGAGTTTATTTCCACATAGGAGAATTTAGGGAGACGAAGAAGAGAAAACGCTTCAGAGATAACTGGATTTCCACTTTCTCAGGGGAAGTGTTAAGAGTGTTAAATAAACTGAGAAGAAGAGAAATGAGCACGGGCTCTTGAACCACACTCCTTGTTTGGAATTCTGAAAGGAGACCATTATGCAACCAGTCTCGTTCTCCACAGGCAGCCTAGCCTCACTGGGAGTGGCTGGCATGATAAGACAGAGAGAAGAACTGGTGAGTGCCTCTCTCAAGTCTTCTGAGACCTGGAGACAGAATCAAGAGTCAGTCTGAAAGAGACATAAAGGTCACAGGAAATCAAGAAGCGGGGGAGGAGGGGAGGGGTAAAAACCTACCTATCTAGGACAATGAACACTATTTGGGTGATAGGCACACTAAAAGCCCCAACTTAAGCATTATAAAAGGGATCCATGTAACAAAAACATTTGTACCTCCTTAATATTTTGAAATAAAAAAATAAAATTAAAAATAAGAGTCAGTTTACCAAGAGATCCGCTGTGGTGGATAAAGGGCTAATATGGGCTGAGGGTGAACATCTAGGCCAGGGGAAGGAAAAAGGCAGGGCATTGACTCGAGGTGTGCAGGCAGTGAAAGCTGAGTGGAGACCAAGTCATTGAGAGTGAGATGGCCAATTCTCCCTAGGATCATTGCCAAGCTAAGCCAAAAGAACAGATCACAACTTCACCAGCTACTCACCGTAGCACAGAGTACCAGGGGGACAAAGGACATGGCCTCAGAGAGCAGAAAATATCAGTCAGCACGCTGCAAGGACTGGCACAAGGCTAGAGTCCCTCTTACCCTCCCTATCTTCACCAAGGCCACAGGATCCTGCGCAAATCACCTCTCTCTCCTCTACACTTGGCCCTGATCTTACAGAGAGAGGCAGACGCGAGTGAGGCTCTGTGAGAGTTTGAACGTTTCCACCCAAGATTAATTAATGGGACATACTAACAGAGACTGTTTAAAATAAGACAGTGGACTGAGTTTGCTTATTTTATATATTTTTCCCCTGTCAACAAGCAGTATTATAGACAACCACAGATAAAGTAAAGGAGCTGCATTCTCTCTGCACCCCTGATTTATAAGGTGAGTAAATTCTGTGGCAACACTACAAGTGCAATAATATATATGAATGTCCTGGACACATAATAAATATTATTTTTCTCTTTACCGCCCCTTTTTTCTTCTTACTCCAAAGTGGGCATTTTTTCAATATGTGTTTTGGCTACTTAGCACCCAAACATGCTTTTTTTGGGAAGGAGTATACCAAAATAGATCAAAGTTGGGTCACAGCCTCCCCAAACATT